>JARYZH020000800.1:0-66649 GCA_030021035.2 Notholithocarpus densiflorus
CACAAATTTCCTTGGTGCGATGGCAAGTGCCTTCCACCAAAAGAGATTGGTCAAGGGTTTGAATCCGAGAATCAACCTCTCCAAACAATTGGGAGTAAGGCTACCTACCATAACCTCTCCCAGACCCCCACAAAAATGGGAGCTTTATGCACTAAGTACAACAAATATATTTCCAGTCCCTAAATTTTGGGTCAGGGTCTAATATATTATGTGAAATTTAAAAAGTTCTTTTTTAGTCCTCAAAAAATAGTAAAAGTACCAAATTAGTCCTTTTGTAGCCTTGGCATTATAATTTGTACTACGTGGTGCTCCTTTATAGTAGTAAGGTTACAAAATGACTAAACTGGTACGTTTACAATCTTTTGAGGACAAAAAATGAACCTTTTCAAGTTCGAAGGGCCAAAATAAAACCTAACCCAAACTTTAGGAGTCAATCATATATTTTCACTTTTTTTATTATTAATTTACAACTGCACACATATTGGGTTTTGAACTCATAACCTCAAGAAGGTGCCCCTAGTGCCCCATTGCTGTTGCTAGTTTTCTAGTGTAAACAAGCAGGGTCCTAGGAACTTTGCTACCTCATTGTTAGAAGATTATATGTGGTCACTACATAGCCACTCCTCGAAGGACCTAGTGGGTTTGAACCCATGACCTCACCTTCAAGCCACACTTTTAAGAAAAGGAAGCGCCATCTGAGGCAAGGCTCACTAGTCAAAAAACGGGTAAATTGCACTAACATCCCTCGGGGTTTAGGCAAATGTCAAAATCCTACTCCTATATTCAAATGGCACTTAGTGCCCTCAAGTTATTGTTATTATTTTTATGTTATTTTTCTTGATTTTCTCTCATCATAGAACTAGTTTGGCTAGTTAACACTAACTGTGGCTGTTTTGGATAAGATTTTATTTTTAGTTTGAAAAATGTATATTTCGACTCAATTTGAAATTGCACATAAATGGTTGTAAGATGTATTTGTTATATATATCGAAACCTCAAGGATGAAATGTTGTTTAAGAAAATAGGAGTGACATTTTCTCAAAGGAGAGTAGTGCATTTACCAAAAGGTCCTAAAAGTTCATAGCCAGTGCAAAGAGCTCTCACTTTGGCAGGGTCTGGGAGAGGTAATTCGTAGGCAGCCTTAGCCGTAATTTATTTTGGAGAGATTGATTCCCAGACTCAAATTCGTGACCTGTTGCTTTTATTGGAAGGCACTTGCCATCCCACCAAGCCCAACCTCTAGTGTAATTTAACCCCAAAATAAACACCTCTCTTGTCTTTCAACACCTGAAACAGCAACTCTCAAGCCACTGGTACACCTCCATATAAAGTTATAAACACTTAAAGTTGAGTACTAACTTCAACTCAAAGAACACTCTATGGCTAACAACAACACAGGTGCAAGAGCTAAGTAACTCAAATAAAAAGTGAAGCTGAGAAGAGCACACACTAACTCACTCATTCAGTCAAATTAGTAGGCATTGTTGGAAACCTCAAAAAACATGCTAAAAACCATACTGGGTCCATGGGAAACTGTGATTTTAAGCAATTTATTACAGTAAAATTGTAATCTTTAATGGGATAATTCAACAACAAATGTTTAAGTAGAGTTTTGAGTCGGAAACTAAACACAAAAACATTAAAAGGGTATTCTTAGATATCGAAAATAGATAGAGTAAACAGAACATATATATACCTTTCTTTCTAAGATGTAAGACGATAATGGTGTCTTCTCTGCTTCTGTCTTTGCCTGTACAAAGATAATAATAGTGATAAAGCCAGTAGAGATGGAAATGGGTACTGGAGACTTGGACTTGTGGTTGGAGCAGTGCCCAATAACTTAGGCCCAACCCAATTCCTTCGTCTCTTCTCAATTCTTTCATTTTTCCCATTCCAAGTTACAACCACAAATGCAATTTAGATTTTTATTTGTTTTGACGGAAAATATCTGTTGCCAAAAAAAAAGTGTTCAACTATAATTTTTTTTTTAATGAAAAATTACTTGTGTTGCAATATTTGATATGTTATTGAAAATGTGCTAGAGAATTTTTTTTTTTTTTTTGACTCGTACCAAAAATCACAAATTTTCATCTTTCTCTCATATATATATTAAATTTTAATTTTAATTTACTAATTTTCTAAATTATTAATTTGGTCTTCCAATTAAATTTGATCTCTTAAGTATTAATTGTTTCAATTTAGTCTATCTTTTAAAATCAAGTCAATGCCATCCATTGGTTTCCTTTCTTTTTTTTTTTTTTTTTATGAAAAAAAAAAATAGAAAGGAAACCAATGGATGGCATTGACTTGATTTAACTTTCTAAATAACTTTTTAAAAAAATTAACAGATATGGATAGAGCATACCTTAAAACTTACAAGGCTATTGTGGAAGTGTAAAATTTTTTAATCAAGTCAATTTCAACTATTAATTTTTTAAATAAATAAATGGAGAGGAAACTAAAGGATGACATTGACTTGATTTTAAAGATTAATAAATAAAATTGATACAACTAATGGTTAAGGACCACCAAAAATCTTGTAACTCAACTGACACCTACCGGTTTATCCAACAGAAACATTCAAGATTTAAATTCCCTATTCTATTGTAACTATCAAGTTATCCAAAAAAATAAAGAGTTTTTTTTTTTTTTTTTTTTTTTGAGAGTGAAAAAAAAAAAAAAAGTTCAATTTGGTCCTCCAATTATTAGGTAAAGAGTTAAGGGGTCAAATTGAACTTTATCCAATAATTGAATGACCAAATTAATAATTCAAACTTTGGTCCCCGATTATTAGGTAAAGTTCAATTTGGTCTCTCAATTATCAACTATATCAATTTAGTTCCTCAAGTGTTAAAATTAAGCCAATGTCATCATTTCGTGTCCTCTTCATTTTAAATTTTAACAAAATTAATAGATGTGGCCAACTGAGCATGTGTTAAAAACTTAAAAGGTTATTGCGGAAATAAAGTCAAATTTACGTCCCTCAACCTCAACGTAATTCTTTGCCTAAAAAAAACAAAACAAAACAAACAAAAACCTTAAACTTAACGTAATAAAAAGACCAATCAAAAGCAGTGTTTGGCCAAATTAGCGCATAAACTTAAAAGTATTACAAACACTACAGGTGAGTTTGGTTCAGTTTTTTAATATTGTGTTTTTTGAAAAAGTAGGGGTTTAAAAAAGTGCGGTATGAAACTAGGCTTTTTGTAAAAGTTGAGTGTTTGGTAAAAACTGTTAAAAAGTGTTTTTTGAAAAAAGTTAAGTATTTAGCTAGCACTTATAAAAATGACAGTTTGAGAGGTAAATGACCAAAAAGAACAATGTATATATAAAGAGAATTCTTTGTTTTAATTACCTCTCTTAATGCAAGTTATGGACACAATATTTTCATAAAAATTTCACAATAAAGTCTATATGACAAGTTGTTAATGGTAGGAAAAAAAAAAATGTCACTAGTAGGTCTAGATGAGAACTAATAGCAACTTACTATGTAAACTTTATTATGAAATTGTTATAAAAATATTCTATCAATAGTACTATTTTTTTTCTAAAAAAAAAAATAGTACTAATTTAAAAAGTCTAGAGATATAATAAAATGTCACAATATTTTCACAATACTAATTTAAAATTAATCTTTGTAAAATAAAATTTTATTAACACTTGTCTTTTAAATGAGTTGTTCTAGGATTATACATGTACCCACAATTTTTTCACCACCACATACTCTATAATATCATAGTTGTGAAAAAGAAGTTGTGAAATAATCTGTGTTCCTACACCTTAAATTTTCTTCCACATTGCTTTACCCAAACCCAAAAACTCTTCTTTTTTCTTTCACTTTTTTCTCATCCACTCGCTCACTTCTTCCTCATCTTTTTATTTTCCTTTTCTTTTACTTTCCTCCACACAAAGCCCCACACACACACACACAAAAGTCTCTCTCTCTCTCTCTCGCTCTCTCTCTCTACTCCATATTTTCCAATTATCAAAAACTCTACTGAATTCAAAAGGTTTTTTTGAGATTAGATATGTAAGACGTAAATAAATAAATAAATAAAATAGAGAAGAGAAGAAGAAGAAGCAGCACAGAAGAAGACGAGACGTCACAACACGGCAGCATAGAGGAGCAAAAAAAACTATGGGCAATTTAGGAAAAAAAGAACCCCACTAATGGTAATATTTTTGTTTTGAGAAAACGCGTTTGTGCGTTTTGCAACTATAGCTCAAAGCTGCCATGCCAAAATGTAGAAATCCTTTGAGTTGGAAAATGCAATTTTGTATAACGTACTTAATTTTGAAAAAATTTACCAAACTCGCGTTTTGAGTTTTGGGCTAGAAAACGCGCATTTTGGCCCCTTAAAGTCGAACCAAACGGACACTACAATTGGGTAGAACAATCCTTTTCTTTACTTTAATTTTTTCTCGCTAGATGATCTTGACATTTTTTTATTTGAAGAAAATATTCCTCTCCAAACTAACCATTCAAACTTCTTTTATATCATTCAAACTTCTTTTATATCTTTTTATTAGATACTAGCCTCTAAGTATGTATGTTGCACGTACTCAAAAGCTCTTATTTAAAAAATATATATATATATAAATAATTTTCATATTTACTAATTTGGGGTTGTTACATTATCTCACTTCACACCTCACTCATGTGTGATGTGAGAATTTAAAAAAAAAAAGATAAACGTGATATTTTTTTTTTCAAACAAATAAAAAAAATAAACTTTAGAGATAAACAGTAACTATAATTTCTTTTTTAAACGTATATTTGAAAGTGGTATACTGGGGTCTGTAATAATAATAAAAGTAATATTTTTTTTTTTGAGTTTAATAACAAAAGTGATATAGAAAATATTGGGATAAGGATAAGTAATTCTTTTTTAAATTAGTAGAATGTTTTTTTTTTTTAATCTAGAGGTATTTTATTTTGGATGAAAAATGCTAAATTTTAGGGAGGGAAAAGGATCAACGTGAAGGATCACGTGGAGGTGTTTTATTTGGATGAAAAATGAATAAAGAAGGCTAAATTTTAGAAATTTTAAGATGAATGTTAGGGGAGAGAAGCCTAAATTTGAGGAGTTCTTTTAGTTTTTTTTTTTAAATTTATAATTAACCGGAGGTGTTTTATTAGGAATAAAAAATAGCTAAATTTTAGGGGGGAAAAAAATGAAGTTAAAGGAAAAAAAAAAAAAAAAAAGGCTTAAAATTTTAAGAATTCTCTATTTGAATTCAGCGTGCATTTGGATTGGGCGTTTTGCTCAATCCGTGCGTCTGCGTTTTTTTAGTGGGTCTCATAGATACTATTCATAGACCCACAAAAATAGCAAAACACAGATTCTAGGTAAATTTGGGTCCCACAACATTATTCACACCTTTAAAAATTATTTTGCTACAATGTTTTCAGTAATAAATTTTCAGTTTTCAGTAAATAAGCAGTATCCAAACACACCCTCAAAACGATAGTAGCTGTAAGTGTTGTAGAAAACGTGTGTTTTAAATTTGTTATTCAACATTGTTGTCCCTATTTCTAAGAGATCACTGTTTATATAAGGGTATTTTTTGAATCACATAAAAGTCTAGTTCAATAAAGAGATTTTTTGGGGGGAATAGTGTGACATTATTGACCCTATTCCTAAAACATTTGTAAGAGAAGTAATTAGATACTAGACGAGGGTATTATTTTACCATAAAAAAATCCAGATCAAGGAGATGAATTCTCTTATAGATAGTATAGATGAACTTTGAAGATTTAACTCTTAGATTACATTTTCTTTATGTTCTTAACACATATGTAAATTTTCATTCTAATTAGATGTTATTTACTATTCAATCAATAAACTTATTTTTTATGCATAATTTTAGATCACAAAAACTTGAAATTTAAACATTTGATTGATATAACTATTGATCTCTGATCTTCTTGAAATTTTACTAATATAGAGGATATAATAAAAACATACAATCCAACGGTTAGATTTTCAAAATTCACATCCAATAAAAAGATAAAGTGAGAGAATTTAAAGGGTTTCTCTCCAAACTAACCACAACCAAATGAGAGGTAAATACCATAAAATAAAGCACAAAATAACTCTTTATATATAGCTTGATCGGAGGATTTAAACTTTTGATATCTCCATTAGAAACACCAAAAGGTACCAATTGAGCTTGATTGCAACGTAAAATAAGTCTTTCATGAAAGGATATGTGTGTGTGTGTGTGTATATATATATATATATATATATATATATAGACACACATAAGGATATTGTAATTTATCCTATAAAGTTAATTATATACATCATAGACAGCAGCAAGATTGTACAAGTGTCTCACAAAAAGATGACACCTGTTGCTGAGTCAGAAGCCATTTGAGTGGTCCTAACCCTAATGTGGGCTGCTTATCTGAAACACTAATCAAACTTATGAGTGTTTTTTTTATGAGTTGGTTAAGTGTCTAAATCCAATTTTTGAGGATTTGAAACTATAAGGCATGCAAGGCAGACCCCACCCATGTTCCTCATTCGCTATTTGATGCCCATCCACAGCATACAACTCAAGTTTTGTGTATGTTTTGGACATTTATGACTGTCATTTTGCTCCTTTTCGTAAGTAAAAATCTTCCTAGAAATGTTAAACAATTTTATATTATTGCAATTATATGTTACACTTTTTCAATTTTTCTAAAATTTGATTATTTGACGACCGTCCATCCTATGAGAATTTAGATTCTTCTTGATAGGTTGAAAGAATTAAAAGCATGATGACTTTTCAAGTCGGTTGAGATCCCATGTTTATAGATGTACTTGCTCTAGAGACCAATTAGGGTTGGAGTTGACAATGTTGAGGTCTTGGAATTATGTCTTTTGTACATTATGATAAAGACTCAAAGGAAAAATCCAACTTGCATTATTGAAAAATACTAAACAATATGTTGAAATAATGATAATTTAAGCAATACGGCATTCAAAAATATTACATTTTTAAAAAATTATTGAAATCAAAATTTTTTTTTTAAATCTTTAGGTGATTATCATTTTCTTGGAATTTTTCTCCTCTCACTTTTTAAAAAATTATGTGGTTTCAATCAACTATTAAATTTTTTTTTATCGAATAAAAAATTTAAGATTCGAATCTTGCCTATACCAAAATCAATTAACATTTTAATTTGATAATAATAAGAAATCATCATAAAGTTGACACAATAGTTCAAAGAATTATTATTAAACCACCATCCTCCATGGACCCGGAAGCCCATATACGCCAACAGCAATAGCCCAAATCATGAAAGTTCTCCCCTTTTATTTTATATAGTGGGCTAGCTTAAACTCTTAAAAAAAAAAAAAAAAAAAAAAAAAAAAAAAAAGAAGGTGTTGTAATAAATTAATAATACCTAAACAATGCAACACCCCCTTAACCCGCTTGTCTTCTTTTTATTTTTATAAAAAAAATCCATGTCTCAAACCTCAATACCCTTTTTAGGGTTTTCCATTATAACCAAGCTTTTGAATATTTACAAAACAAATATTAAGGTAAAAGAAAGAAAGATCTGATATTGTACAATTTATTATATAAATTAGGTCATATTTAAAGTTTTTGAAAACTTTCAAATATATTATCACATTTATATTTAGAGTTATTCTTTCAACGATTATACAATAATTATTTTTGTTTATATAATTTAATTGTATATATGAAACATATAACTATAATTACTTGAGATCAGTTAAATTGCACTAAATCCCAATTGAATTCAAAGGGAGTGTTCTTTACCTAGGAATTTGGAATGGAAATTGTTAAGAATCCCTTAAAATTCAGATGTTTTTTGACAAAATTATCGAGAATTGAAATTCACAATTCATAGGACATGATGTGTTCATGTACATGAACATCTCATGTCCTATGAATTGTGGAAATTTGAATTCCAACATTATTTTAGGTCGCAAATGTCAGTTCTCACATATTCTGCCTTTGATGGAAATATAGAATTACTAAATGACACTTAATTAACATTTAAAAAAAAATTATTATATAGAATTAGTTTTAGAAAATAATATGTTCTTCTTTTTTTGTTTTTTTTTTAATCTAAATAAGATATTTATTAATATTCAAGGGAATTTTTTTTCTCCAGAATTAACATTTATATTTAGTTACTAAATGAATCCATCTAAGTTTTTCTTAAACATCAAATTATATATATTTTTAAATGTAGTGTTGTTTATAATATGAATTAAATTAAAATTCTGAGTATATTCAAACAATTTAAATATTAATTCTTGTGAATTTCAACTCTCGAAAACCTATATAACTCTTCAGAATTAAAATTCTCAACTGCTGAAAATGCCCTAAATAAACTTGTATTGAAGTAGACGTTATGAATTAAGCTTCAAGAAAAGTTTTGAATTACTGTTCTAATGATGTATATAGATGCCAAACTTGTTGAGAGCAACTGATTAAATTGACCAGGCATAAAAAATAAAATTAATCACATCTTACATTTGCATGACAACCTGTTTTTTGTTTAATTTTGTTGTTGACTTTGTCCTATAATCTTCACTCGATATCAAAACCTTGTCTTTGTGACTGAATCACATGCTCCTAAGATATAATGTGAATGGTCATCTTTCTTCATCTATATTGTGATATTTTCATTTGTCCATATGTAACTAGCCTAGTAGCTTAATTGGCACTCTCCATACACAAAGTACTTGGGGTCTAAGGGGAAAAGGTTTCAAGCTGCTTTCAGCCGATGAGGCTTGATAGTGCAACTAGTCAGCATTGTGGGATATAGGAGTCTAGCTAGTGAAGACAAGACTCGATAAGTTTGTTGGTAGCTGGCTCTTGGATGGCTCAAATACTTTGGGTAACATAAGCTTGGAGAATCTTTGCATATTCTTGTATTCTAACTCATTTACTAGTGGATTGTTTTTGGCTCAGAGGACCGTAGAAAAAGTTTTTACGTCGAATTTTTCGGTTTTTCTCTTCAATTACACATTGGACGTTATCTTGGTTTGCATTCTCTTTACCTTCTGCCCTTTATCTTAATTGCAATGTTCAATTATGTTTATCCATGCAATTGTTGAGCGGTTCATTTGATTAATTGGTTAATTACGTAAATTCCACATTAATAGTTAATTAGTCTTAATTAATCAAGTTGTAATCAAATTTAGGAGTCTAAATCAGTACCTAATTCATTAGGTTTGCACTTTCAATATATATGTGGGATAATGGGAATGCATGTGCTAACAGTTGTAAGCTAACAATTATTAGCTTGTATTGTTCTTTTGGATTTTGGAGTGTGCTATTTTGTGCCTAGACTGGTTCGATAGGTCCATTCTATGAAGAGAACTAGACCCAACTCTCTGAACCATATCAGCTTTAGCCCCAACCAAAAGAGTATGCACTGTCAACCAAGCACGTCCTTTAATCTTCATTCAATATCACAACCTTAGCTATGCGACTGAATCACATGCTTCTTCTGAGATATAAATTGAATGGTCCTATTCCTTCATCTATATTGTGTTATTAATATTCAAAGCACCTAGCTAAACCCAAACTCAATCCTTGATAGCAATTTGTATTTGGCTTTCTTTTCAATGAGGGAGCTGTCAATTCCATGCGTTTTTAATATGGGAAAGAAAAAAACAAAAATCTTTGGATTTTGGGAGCTTCAATGCCAACAACAAAAGCAAATAAAAGAAGACGAATTTTAGATGGAAGGGAAGGCTACAGTGAGTTAATTGAAAGTAGACCCTGAAAATGATGTGAACAAATACCTACCAGCAGTTAGAATTATGCTAAAATAATTAGTGAATATGCTAAACTTTCTCAAAGAAAGGAGAAAGAAAAACATTTTACTCTACTTCTCTAGAAAGCCAATTATTTTGAAGGACGTTGTCATTTTGATGTTGGACAAAAAAGAAATGTGAAAATGTAAAAATAAAGTGATATTTCTCTCATGTTAATTACATGAAGGAATATTATGCTGATCATGTGATAAATTCATGATTTAATCAATAAACATATATAAATTAAAGAAAATATTTCAATAACATAAAAATGAATAAATAATCAAATGAAAGAACATACATATTTTAAATTACATGAAAAATACTCATCATATAGCCCATGCTTTTATTAAAAATAAAATTACTATAATAGATTATAAAATAATTTAAAATAAATAATCAATATTATTTTAAATATATTTAAATATTCGAATTAGACCCCTATGTGTTCTAAGAGCTCTTATTAACCAATTGAAAATTTAGATTTATACCCAAAGCAAAGGATTTAATAATCAAGTTATGATTTGTTCCAAATAGATTATTATGAATTGTTGTCTCAACCATAGTTATTAATCATCAAATTTAAAGACAATAATAAAAGCAATAAAAAGACACACAAGTTTGGTACAAAAATGGAAAATCAATGAATAATCTCTTCAATGGAAAACCATTTTGGGGATCTAACCCCATAGAAAATTCACTAAAAAATACAATTACAACTACATATTTACAAAACCTTTGCACAAGACTCTATTTTAACCTCAACAAATGCTCCATTTGACTTTCTATCGTAATGGCCTAGAGCTTTGGAATTTTTCTACGCAAACTTTTCCAACGACCAATCCCTGATTTAAGGTTTGTACTAAAATCTTATAAATAAAACATATCACAAGCTATTTTACCATCAGAACTACATATTTTGTAGTATTACAGCCATCTAAAAACCCAAAAAGAATAAAGAAAGATGTGAATACCTTAAGAGAAAACACACATCTAAAAGCCAAAACGAAAAACTTATAAAATACTAATTTTACTGTTAATGTTTTGATGACAATAACTAAATTAATGATTACTACAAAATTTCAAAATTCTTATATAGAGATCGGATGTCTTAATTTGGTAGAAAATAATATTTTGCATTGGATAGGTTTTAGTCACAACATATGTAAATTTCTATTACTTTTAGTTAATAGAAACTTATTAAGGATCATGAATGAAACAATTTAAAATTTGAATAATTGGGGGTGGAACCAAAGATAGAACTGTTCAAGTATAGGGTAGGAGTATTCGCATAAGCTCGTGCAAAAATTCATGTCTATTTTAGCATAAGAATCTACTTTTTTCTATTTTATATATATTCACTTTTCAAAACACCCTACATTAGAATATCTATTTTACACTATATTTAATAAAAATATAAATTTTCATGATCTTTTTAATTGTTTCTCTTTCTTCACATATAACAACTATCAACCACTCTCTTCCTTCATCCTCAAATTACTTTAAAAAAGAATAAAAAACTAAATGCAAAATAAATAGTGTCAATGTAAATTAACATAATTACTATAATAATCATGTATTTTTACACAACTATATATAGACTAATGTAAGTGAATCTTGAGCTTGATTGGCTAAAATGTGGTACTTTTCTATTATACAAGCATTAATAATGCCATAATACTCTCAATTCGTCTATATTGACTTATTTTCTAATTTATTACTAAATAATTAAATTACAAATTAAAAAATTTTATATCTAAATTGATTTATTGAGTTAATTTTTTAATTATATATTTGATTATTTTTACTTAAGTGTTTTTTTTTTTTTACTGGAGTTTATGTATTCCAATTAATTATATGAAATATATAACTCTATTCTTCTTCTTTTTCGGTTTAAAGTTCTCCAGTCAACTAGGATTATGAGAAAACTGAGCATAATAATGAGTCCCAATAAAATTCAACTCACAAAATACTAAAGTTTTGGGAAGTTCTTTCTGGTTTTGTGTGGTAGGAATTCTGTGAGTAAAGAATTTCAACAACATTTTGGTAATGTATATATGCATGGTGCAGGCTCAAACTTCATTGGAATAAAAGAAAGACAGCTAGCTGTGGGGGTGGTTAGCTATAGGTGCCAAAAGCTAGGAGACCCCTTCATCAGATTGATATTAATATAACATTTTTATGACAACTATGACACCATTTTCTCCACCATCTTCATTATTAGCAACTATTGCCCGTGCCACCACCAAACCTTTACCTCACTAATCACTATCACTTCGTTTCAGGCTGCTGCCACTATGGCCACTATCATCAACCCATTGATATACACTATACTATAGGTACCGTTGCATCAACCATTTGGTCCTGACCAAGGGGATGGAGGCGGATCTGATAATCATACATGCATAAAGTAATAAAAGATAGTTTTAGCTAGTATTTTCATGCATGTTTAGTTCTAAACTAGTTTGGGGTTATTAATTATTTCCTTCAACTCATGTACAAGAAAATTTATAATACTATCTATGTATTTTTTTTAAACAAGTCCCATGATTCATTAAAAAAGTTATATAATTAAAACTACACATAAAGACATTTATAATATACACTTTAAACAACAAAATCTTGTACTCAACACTTTAATTCAAGATGAATTTGTCATATCCATCCTACCATGTAAATTAATTGACACATTGATATTTAATTATGATGTTGTTTGTATAATTTTAATGATTAAGTGCGTATATTGCATATACTCTAATAGTTTTTTTTTTTTTTTAAAGTAGTTTCCCTCTATGGAAAAATTGAACAACGCTATTGAACCATGAGGCTTCTTAGCATATATGAGAATTTAAAGTTAATTCTCCTCATGAAAGAGTTAGCTGAGCAATGCTATTCATCAACAACAATGCCATTAATGTACATACCCTAATAGTTTATAATGGCTAACTATCCACTTATATAATATGTCAAAATTAATACACTAATTAATTTGGATATATAGTAGATGAATTAATATAATAAATCTCAAACAAATTAAAGTGTTGATAGAAATAGAACATATATAGCTGATACATAGAGTTACTAAGTAGGTAGTATAGGAAGAACCCTAACAAAACAAAATGAAGAGAGCAAAAGGGGTCCCACATTAATCCAAGTGGGAAATGGAACCATGTGCGATCATATGGTGGTTGGCCCCTATGTTGCCCCACTAGACTCACCTTTCCCCTCCAAAGCCTCAAACTGAAAACGAAAGGAAAAGAACCTCTCTAATTCAATTATTTCTAATTTTATATATTTTTTATAAATATTAAAATTTAAAATTTAAAAAAATTTAAAAATTTAAAAAAAAAAAGCATTGATTCCCTGACCTCAAGTCTCCTCCCTCTTTTTAACACCTCCCATTTCCAATCTCTTCTTATTCTTCACATGTTTTTTCATCCTATATTCCCTTATTAACATCTCTCTCTCTCTCTCTCTCTCTCTTAAAATGTAGATATTGTGTCAGAAACTACATTCCCCTTTTGTCCTCCTGAGTTCTGAGCAAGCGGACCCTTTTGTGTCAGAAGAAAATCCCCATCTCCAACTATTGTTTTTCTTTGGATCTATCCCTAAAAGGCAACCCCTCTAGACTAGTTGGTTACACGTACAACTATAATATATCTGCATCACCCACACTAGTTTTCACACATAATATTCTTCACAGAGTGTTTTTAGAGAGACCCTTTTGCCCAACATCAATACCCTTTTGAGTTTTGAACCCTAATCTCTTCCCAACTATGAATTCTAAGCGCTTCTCTCCTCCCTCTAGTACAATAAAATCTAGGTTCACCCGCCGCTTCCTTCGAGCCTTGTTGAAAATAAATAGGCAAAGAACTCGTACCCCATCTTCCCCCATGGAGATCTGTCAGCGATATCTAAAAGTTAAGCTTGCTGCTGATGTATCCATGGCTTCTGCTGTGGGTTCAAGGAGGTCTTGGAGTCGTGCTATGCTTGCAAAGATTCGACACGGTGTTCGTGCTGGAAGCACGAGCTCTCTTACCATAAGAAAAAGAAAGATATATCATGGAAAGAAGTCTACAAAGGAGGTAGGTATTGTTGGCAATGCCAAGATGCTTAGAAAGCTAGTGCCTGGTGGTGAAGCAATGGATACATGCAGCTTGTTAGATGAGACCTTTCATTATATAAAGTGCCTCAGCACTCAGGTAAAGGTGATGACAAGAATTGCTGATCAAATTTGCTCTGCTTGAGTTGAGTTGTGATATATTGTCAGATTTTGCGTTGAAATAAATATGCAACCAAAGAGATATTACTGTTTGTGAAGAATAAATTCCCATCCTAATTAAGGAACACATGGCCTGAGGGATGAACTGTAAATAATTAAATAGCATTTGTATATGGTTTAATTTCTTTGTTGTGCTTCTTCTTTCTTTTTCCATTAATTATTAGTATTATTTTTCTTGGTAGCTGCTATATTAATTTTTATGTAATGAACTATAATGTGGGGTTAGAAGCTGATGGGATTTAATACCACTTGTGGCTGAAAAGCTTGTTTTGATTCTATGCCTTTCTCCTCCCATAACTCTGCCTTTTTTTTTTTTAATAATTCAATATAGTTTTCCTTAATTAAGTTTGCCTCTTTGGCTTAATGATTAATCGTAATTTTAAATGAGTTTTAGCATAGTGTTACAAGTATCAAGAGCTATATTAACATGGTTTATTTGATCAAAATAACTTTATAGCAAACTAATTTAAGACTTACAAACAAATTCATTCATTTAGAAAAGGAAAAGTACTACATAATGGTCCAATTAATACATCATTATGCTCCCTTTCTTCGAAAAACCATGACCCATATGTGCTCCTTTTGGTTTCATATCTTTTAGGGTTGTCATCCAATTGCTTCAAAAGTACACCGGCAAAATGATTTATCTATCCACATATGTTAAATGATTCTGCTTACTCATTCCAAGCAAATAGTTTTTTTTTTTTTTTCATTTAGTTAACTTCGTTAGAGCTTTTTAAAAACCTCGTGTGAGAAAACAACTTAGCATATTGTTATTGTATTGTTGTAAAATGTCTCACAATAATCAAATATTTTACAATTTTCTTTTAAGCTTGTATAAAACTTAATTAGGCATACAAAATGACGCGCGCGGTAACATGTGAAGCACAATAGGACAAAGGGTACTTAAGCTTTTTGAAGGGTGAGACTTAAGAGCTGTTTCGTTCTTGTTTTTAGAATTAGTCTTCTCTTTTTAAAAATCCACAAAAGCATAAAATAGTTCATAATTATGTTACTTGCTTTGGAAAAAAATTTTGTTATCAGATAGTTAATTATCTGTGAAATTTAAATAAAATTATATTTTTCTTCTCTAGCTTTTTTGTTTTCCCAACTCCAAAAAAAAATATATATATATATTTTTTACTTTAGAAAAAAAAACACGCTAATTAAGTTCCTAGAAGAAATTAAGATATAAATTTTCACAAGACATGAATTGATGCAAATTCTAATTAATAGTTTGAAAAGAACAAAATGAATGCTAGAAAGAAATCTAAAACAATCGTTTAAAATTTGCTGATTGATTTTACTTAAATGAGGACTATACCTTAAAACCTCACCCACAAATAATAATAATCTTTTAATTAAACCTTGAAATATATAAATCCATTAAAACATAATAATATCAAACGAAACTAAGGTTTATTAATGTAAAGGTGTGGGGTGTGTGAATAAAGCTCGTAGGTTCAGATTAAATTAATACAAAAAAAAAAAAAAAAAAAAAAAAAAAAACCTTAAGTTCAGATATATCCTGCCAAATACCCTCACAGCCTCACTCCCACTAAATTATATAATTAAAGACATAAAAACACTAACTACACAAACAATACTTGGAAGAACATTAACTATAATGTACTTATAGCTAAGAAAATTTTCTCAGGATAAGTTGGTTAGATTTCTTTCAAATATATCATTTCAATATTTATGAAAGTATCTGAATTTAGTATTTGATTTATGTAGTCAATATATCTATTTTACATTTTTTTACTAGATAAAATGTACAAACATTCAACTAGAAATGATGATTGCAAATATATAATTTTAACCAAATTTTATTAGAAGTTTTACCACAAAATTTGTTAGATTTTAGTAACAGTACGTGAATCGGTCAAAAATAATTGAAATGATGTAATAAAAGTAAGATAACTGGGATTTGGGATCATATATCAGAACTCATAAACTTGAAACTTCATATATACCATTAGAGCTTAACAGCTTGATGTACGCCTTGATCGATGTTCAGTCTTGTTGTAATATTTTTGTTCCTTTTAACCTACTCAAGTTTTGCCTATTCATATCATCAACATCTGCATTAGATTCCCATTTCAGGACAAAATTTGCTTCAAATACATATAAAACAAATGTTCCAAAACTACAAATTTTTCATCTGGTTTATTCTATTCAACCTAAAAAAGAATCTCTGAAAAAAATAAGGTATTTTGGAGAAACTCCTCTAATTGTGTGTATTTGTTTTGTAACATGGAAATTTATTGTGGAATAAAGCGGAAGCAGCAAAATAAGACAAAGGAAATAACCATATTACAAATATATAGGCTAAACATCATCCTTGCATCTTGATAATCTTGTCGTTTAACTTTACATTTTTATACCAAAATATTATTACAGCCGCTTCTTCTCTATTTTAATACCAAAATTATGAGTAAGGTTAGGGAAACAAATATTTTTCAGGAAAAAATTTAACAGTGATACAGGGCAAACAAGAATGATTTAACAATAAAATTAAAAGACTGGAAATTAAAATATAGAACCTAGGAATTAGTACCTAAGCTTGCTTGGAGTCAGCACCAAGTGAAGAAAAATCATTAGGAATCAACACCTAGGGTTGACTGGAGTGAGAACCAAACCAAAAAACCAAAAGAAATTTACATCGATCCCAATCATCTCCCCTTAATAGGAGAACATAGTTTGCTTATACAAAATACGAAACCCTAATTATATCTGGTGTAGGAACAAGGGAAGACTACTTATTGAATGACCAAAATTGCCCTAGACTTACAATAAAAATATTAATTAAACTAATTAAATACTAGGGCCTAATAAAAACACAATTGATGTTTGCAAAGAAATAAAACAAAATAAAAATAAATTGTATCTTTTGCTCTCTCGTCACATATTTGTTTGACATAGCTTACTGTAATATATCACTTTTGTTTAGACCTATTATTGACATTACTGCCATTATCCATTAATCATAACCATGACGAAAATTACATTTGCTTATATATTTTTATCCATCACATCTACCTAACATTGTTGCCTCTCCCTCACCTCACTTATATATTTTATCTAGCTTATAGTTCCATTACAAGCTCTGCATCAATGACGATGACAAAATCCACCAAACCATTCCCTAAGGCCTCCTCCCCCCCCCCCCCCCCCCCCCTCCACTAAACCATTCTCTCTAAGCTTCAATAGTCATGAGTTCTACTCCCCTTATACGACTGCGATGCAAAAGGGCAGAGCCCAGACCTCACCTTGCTTGCATTGCTTGGATTTTGGCCTTCTTTTGCTTCATGCATTCTTGCTTTTCACATGTTCTTCTTATCCTCTTGTACAAAAGGATTCGGGCCTTTATGGGTCAAATATTCACTGCTTGATCAATAGGGTTTTGGGCCCACTTTTTCATCTTACCCAAGTTGTTCTGCAGCAAACCTATTTTGAGTTTTGTCCTTTTCTCATGCTATTTGGGCTATGCTAGACCCAAATTTACTCTTCTTGAAAGATGTATCTCATAGAGGTCATCTCTCTGGCTCTATTCCCTATTCAAGGATGGTATATCATCCTCGAGTCCCATTTATTCTACCGTAAGTTGCTTTCTCTTATATTTATCTCTTAGTCTAAGTGCAAGTTTAGGCTTTCATTTCCTTAGGTTTTGGGCTTGACCCATTGATCTTTCATACTTTCGGCTTTCTTGCTAGGCCCTCAGGCCTTACTTCGTTGGGCTTTTGGACTTCTTTTGTTGAGCAATAAATATGTGAACAAACGGGTATCAACACAAAATACAAATCAAAGTACTTATCAAATTTTTTGCTAAACTAAGTACTTATCAAATTGAAACAAAAGAAAGCAAACTTAAAATGACAAATTCGCAATGACTTAGTTGATAAATTCTGGAAATTGTTAATTATAGTAAATTTGTCTATTGGGTGTGATATGAAAGTAGAGTCTAAATTAAGAAGAAAACGATGGAGACAATTTGGGAAATTTTCATAATAAAAAAGATAAAATTTAAATAAAAATAGAAATAGAATAGAAAGTAGGGGTGGCAATTCATGTTCGCGTGTCGGGTTCGTGTCATGTCAACTCATGAGTATCCGACGATATAGGTCAACACTAACCTAACATGTTTATTAAACGGGTCAAGATTTCTCAACCCTAACACGACCCATTTATTAAATGGGTCAGTCATGTCGACCTGTTTATCAGAGATTATCAAAATGAAGAAAAAAAAATTATAAAAAAACAAACAAATAAATTTTTTTTAATATAAAATTCAGAACTAACGAGTAATTGCATCACAAATAATCATTCAAAATTAAAGCATATCACAATATCACAAATAATCAATCACAATATGTCAAAGAAAATAAACCACTACAACTAATAAGTTTATATACCTAGAGTTTGAAGTGTATATTGGTAAAATGTCATTTAATTAAACGGGTCAAATGAGTCAAACGGGTTCTATATGTTCAACACTAACCCAACCCGTTTATTAAACGGGTCAGCCGTATTAACCCGAATATGACATGAATCCGTTAAGCCTCAACTCATAACCTGCTAATTTCATGTCGTGTCGTGCCGGGTTCGCGGGTCGTGTCCAATTTTGCCACCCCTAATAGAAAGCTTCGTGTATGTGAAATGTAAACGGATTAAAATAAAAGAATTGACTTTTTTAATTAGACTAAATATTTGAAGATGTTGATACGAATTCTCTAAGTACTCTATTAGTTGTACTCAGTGTTATTAAACCTGGCCAGGTCAGGCCAGTTGAACTAGTAACCCAGTGACCCGACACATAGACCAATCCAAGTCATCAATTGGATTGGATGTGCACAAGACTCAGTCAAAACCTGTAAAACTCAGCGGGTTTTAAGCAAACTGTGTGACTTGACTGGATTTTAATAACCCCAACTGGGTTTGTGAATTGTGTAAAATTAAATTAATAGGTCCATCCCATTGAAATTTTTTACTGTTTCATATGTGATAATATGGTAATTTAAATAAGAGAAAATCTTTAAAAAAATATATATGTTCTTTTCAGTTTCACGTAGCTAATTAGCATGTAAGTATGAGTATATCAGTATATATTATATAGTTTATTGCTTAAACCTTCTTTTCTCTTCTTTTGTTTACGTTTTGTGTTTTATTTGTTTATTGTTTTAAGTTTTAAGCCTTTAACCTTTTTTCTCTTCTTTTGTTTATGTAGTTTGAGATTTGCATTTTTATATACAAAATTTTAAGACATGTTATAATATTTTATTTAGTAAAAATTTTGTTGCAATCTTATGACATTCGTTTATTTTGCTTGTGAAATTTTACAGAATTTCTAATGCTATTGCTTGTGAAACCTTGATTTTGAATTATAATAGCAAGTTTAATTTTTAAAAATTTTACATATTCATGTTATGATTTCTCAAATTTATTTATATATATATATATTTAATTTTAAAAATCTTTTTTACTTGACCATGCAGTTCGACCGTTGACCCACTGGTTGAACTAGTGACCCAGCTCATAGACCGAGCTAACGTCTGATCCAGGTTTAATAACTATGGTTGTACTACTTATGTTTATATTTTCTAGGCAAAAAATCACTTTTAGCCCCAATAAATATGGGGTGCATACGTTTTGGTCCTTAATTTTTCTTCTTTTTCATTTCATTCTCTGAATTTTATTATATAGTTTCAATTTCATCCTGTCATCATCCACCTCACGAAATCACAATAAATTTATATATATAATCCCGTAACAATAGAACATATCAATACTGAAATATGTCATTCCAATGGTATAATAAACAAACCAAAATCACTAAAATAAATTTAACAACATCGTTCTCACTAATTGCCAAGAAGAAAAAAAAAATGAAAATCTCAAACTTGAAAGTAGAAGACAAATTATGAAGGTTGATGATATGATATTATTGAAACTTTAACATGAATAAGAAATAACAATAAGAGATCAAAGTTAAAGTACATAACTTGCTTTAAAAAAAAAAAAAAAAAAGTACATAGCTTCCAAAATATAGTTGACAAGTAAAAGCATTTGCACCAGTAAGCGTGTGATAGAAAAATATATCAAATTTACACATTCAAACCTCAAAATTACCCACATCAGTTGAGTTAAATATATGTAAATTTTCAAAGTTGTTACAGTAACTGTGTAAATATACATGATTATTGTAGCTTTGTATATCATTTTTTTTTCTCTCAACTCTTGTCTCATTAAATTCCTCTCTCTCTCTCTCTCTCTCTCTCTATATATATATATATATATATATATGAAGATACTAATAAAAAAAATAAGAAAATGATTATTTAAATAAGTAGAAAAGATAATCTGGAGTGGGTGTTTTTTAGAAGTGGTTGTAGAAGATTGAAAAAGTAGGTTTTCATACTAATATTTTTAACATAATTTTATACGCAAGCTAAAGCAAAAGAAGTCTTTGAGATTGATGGAACGGTTATGGTGGAACCATCGCTTTGGGATAGTGCCGATGCCGATTTTAGGCCCGTCAGAAAGTGGAGGCATTGTAACTTTAGGTAATAATCGCGGGATGGTTGAAGTTGTGGGAATGAGCGGAATTGTGGGCTTTGCCGACATTTGCAGTGGCAAAATCGACTTGGGCAATGTTGGTATGAAAGGTGACATGGATTGTGGCTGAGTTGAGATTGTGGGATCTGGCAATGTGGGTTGTGGCATGGTTGGCAATGTGGGCTGAGACATGGTTGGGATAGTGGGAATAGTTGGAATTGTGGGATTTGGTAACTTTGGAATTGAAGGCAAAGATGGCTGGTTTGGGTTAAGCAAAGTGGGTATGATTGGCAAGGTTGGTACAACCGGTTGAGGAAATTGTAGAAGATGACGAGCTGCCAAGCTAATGTTGATGCTGCAAATGAACATTGTAATGAACAAAGCTAAGATGAAGCACTTGAAAGATGCCATTATTTCTAAGTGCAGGATTGGACCCAAAATTACAATGTGTCCTATTGCAAAAGATATTTGTGGTTTGAGCTTATATAGTGTTGGGAGGGATATTTTTATTATTATAAAAATATAACTTACAATCTATGTTTTATTTATGGAATATAACTACAGGGTAGAACGTAACGAGTTTTTAAATATGCATTAATTTAAGAACATATTGATATGCAGTTGCATTAATTGGTATTTTAAAAGCCTAAGAGTTACCAATTTTATACCCTTTTAAATTTATTGGAACTATTAATTTTCTATGTAACTTGCTAGCGCACTACGCTTATAAATAGTCAAGTTCAAGAGAAATTATTAGGTCTATTGAGAGGACCATTTTAGCCGGAACCTATATCCTCTAAAGTTCCTAGAATACTATACAACATAGAGTTCTTCGAATCTTGACCTTTCATTTTTTGACCAATAGTTTAGATTATAACATGTCATTAATCCATTAACAAAAATATTAAATAAAGATGACACTTAAGCTATTAAAAATAAAAACAAATTTATAAGTCATATTTTTTTTTTCAAAAATTTAGAAAATGCAGATGTGAGATCCAAATCACACTGCACCAAGCTTGTCTTTGGTGAGATCATGGTTTTAAAAAGTGAACCGGAGGCAAAACTGCTTTTGCCTCCAGTTTAACCCGATTCTGACTTATTTGACCAATTTTCTCTAGTTTTGGGAGTTTTTCATTGATTGGACTGGTGCCTAGTTCATGATTGAACCGGTCAAACCGGCCGGTTCGGTGCAATTTTTAAAACCATAGATGATATTGCAGTGTCAAATGTGACATAGGATGGAGAACTTTTACAGAGACAAATTCTCTGCCTTTTATTTAAGACAAAACCTAGCAATGAAATCAAGGTTCTTTTTTTTTTTTAGAAGAAATGAAATCAAGATTCAATAAATAAAATTAGATAAGTTCAATGCAGTAAGATCTCGCATTTGGGTTTGACTTATGGGTTTTCTTTCTAAGTAATTTTTTAAAATTAAAATAGATTAAAAAAAAAACTCAAAATACGACATGTTAATTTGTTTGGTTTTAATAGTTGATGTGGCGTCATTATATAAGGTTTTTATTAGTGGATTAATGACATGTTATAATCTGAACTATTGATTAATTAAAATATGAAGGTTAAAATTAAAAGAACTGTATGTGGTAGAGTATCCTAAAAAATTTAGAGGATTTTGATCCCCTTCGTAAACCTATTAATTTCTCCTAGTTCAGGCAATCTTATGGTGTATTATTTAATTGGTAATAGTTGTCTGCGTAGAATTAAATCTCTTGATGCACGCTGCTCTCCACATAAAGGATGAATTTTGATTCTCTAGAAACCACGGCCACTTCTTCAGTAGCCTAAATTATGGCATATCACGTTAATAATATTTTATTCTAATTTTAGAATCTATTGAGAGAGAATGAAAAACAAACCAAGGCATACTGAACTCTAAACATATTATTCTTTTTTTTTTAACGTGTGTTTAGATTTGGGTATAAGAATTTAGATTTGGGTGATTAAAAAGAGTTAAGGATTTGAATTTGAAAAATATACTAATAATTTTAAATCTTAATATCCTTGAATTTGATGTAACTTCTAAATCTATAGAATTTTAGAAATTCATAAAATATACTTCAATATTTATAAATTTGAAATTAAGACATATCAAAATTCTAATCCCAAGTCTTTTGTATGATGACTAGAAAAATTACTAATTCCATCCTTTTAAGAATTAGTACTTCATCCCACTGGTATCATTATATATATAACGTGGTTTAAGCACTAATTCTCCTTTCCATTTAACATGCATTACCCCTACCAGTGGTAGAGGCTATTGCACCAGAGTGATGCTGAACGCAAAAATGGCTTGATTAGGTAAGGCAAATTGCAAAAGATGATGAGTTGCTAGGCTAACATTCAGGGGCAGAACTACATTTTACTATGGGGGGCCATGCACACCCCCCCCCCCCCCCCCAAAAAAAAAAAAAAAGCTCAAAATTTTATTATAACTGCTTAAAAAATAGGTTCTACAAAATTGTCGTAAGAGCTGGCTCCTCCAAATGAAACTAACTGGCCCCCTCACGTGTCCTTGACTACTTGTTTCATTCAAATTTACTTAATTTCTTTGGCTTTTTTTTAGTCTTTCCTCCATCTCTCCTCCCCCCAACACATCAACAAGTCTACAACTTTTATAAGTTTTACAGTTTTACTCACTTTTACTATTAGCTTCTCTTTTCAATATATATTTTCCAATGTTCTACTTTCTAATCACTTTCAAAAGAACTCATCACTCTGTGCAAATGTTCTCATAGTCTTACACTAACTCTCTTCAATCTCTTTACAAAAATTCATTAGAGCATTGTTGAGTGGGTTATACATACATAAATAGAGACACGTATATTTTTTGTGGATCAATATGATTATTTAGTTTCGACCGGCCCCCCTAGAGATAAATTTCTAGCTCCGCCCTGTTAACATTGATGCTTGAAATGGATATTGCAATTAACAAAACTAAGATGAAATGCTTGAAAGACCATCGTTAATAATATACAAGATTGGATCTAAAAAATAATGTGTCATGTTCAACTAGTTGAACTATGTGGTTCTAGATTTGAACTCTTTAAGCCTAGAGACTTTTGCACCTTTGATTTTGAGGGTATTTATTTATAAAACCTTAAAGTTTTAACTTTGAATTTCAAATTAATTAACTTTGAATTTCAAACTAAACCCCCTTGTCTTGAGGATTTAAGATCACTCTACATGATAAAAAGTCTGCCACATGAACACTGAATAGGATGTAAATATTAAAAGAACTAACCTAAAAAAAAAAAAGTGAAATTTTTATTAAATTTTGTTTATTTATCATGTTTATTTAACACATTATTAAGCAGTTGTTTGAGCTTTTTACGTGCCGAATAGATGTCAAATGCAACTTCTAGGGTTTTCTATTAATTTTACAATGAACTCATTAATAAAGACTTATTAATTTTATGATCACATGAAATTGATTAGACTTATTAATTTCACATGCATTCAGCACAAAGCATGCATGCTGGAGAGAGAGAGAGAGAATGATTTTATATGAGGAAGAAACACAATTGTAATCAATCAATCAATCATATAAATATATAAATATATATATATATATTTATATATATAACTCCACATGGAAGATGATGAAGTTCAGCCATGTGGCGCAGTCTTGAAAAGAGAATTGAGTTCAAAAGAAATGAAATATTCTTAAGCCACATCAAAGGTAAAACAAATCTAAATAAAGACTTTTTGTTTCTTTGGTTCAATGTTTCAACTTTCAAGACTTTTCCAATTAAAAGATAAGGACTCTTCCCTTTTCACCTCTTGTATTTCTACTCATTTATATACACCAGCCCACAAACATTCACGTCATCTTATCTCAAATACACCCAGACCAAGAACGATGTCATTTACTTTCAACCCTTCAATGACACTTACATAGCTCCAACATTGTCATCCTATCTAATCTTAACTTGTATGAGTTGGCTACGACCAAGAAAAAGGGCTTGTATTTTTTATTGACAGACGACGGTATTATGATTTTAATGTTGAGGTCAAACATTGTGGGTTTTGTAAAAGCTATGATTGGCTTTGGGTCTTTGGATGTTTGGGAACAAAAGAGAAATAAAAAGAAACCTTCTAACTAATTATTGATGAGATTAGTTATTTTTTAATTATTTTTTAGAACTCATAATGTATAGGTTTCTTTGTAGTTTTTTACAACCATTTAGTGTGGTATTGGTACAAGCACGACAATAAAAGTAAAAGGGCAATAATGATTTTAGAGTGTCTTGTGTGTTTTATTTTGTTAATGTGGAAGGCTAGCTTAAGGCAAATAAATATTGATAAATAAAAGTGTTAAAACCAATTTCTTTAATTTTAGGATATGAAATTGTTGGTGCAAACACAATAATAATGGAAATAACACAAAAAGAAACTGAATAATATGCTGAATATTATTAATTTAAAGAGAAAAATTACACAACACTATTTGGACTAAGGCGCGGCACTCGCTTTCTTTAAGGAGATTCAAGCCCTTGGTTGGCTAAATTTTGTAACTGGTGCAGACCTTCTCTGACTTGTCTCCCCCAGGATACAACAGCCCAACAAATGTTGTATGGCTAGAACAGCTTCTGCACAAAGTGTTCAAGCCCAAAGCTCCACCAGAAGAACACCTTTCTTTGGCCCGAAATTTCTCAAGTATTTAGGAATATTATTGAATTCACTCTCTCAGACAATACACTTTGCTTTTAACTATTTTCTTCATTCACTCTTGATATCAAATTAGTCCATAGCATAGCCGTATATATCGTCTTCCAACCCTTCACATAACCTACATGTTATTTATTAATTTAGAAAACTTCTCTTAATTTATTTAATCTAACTTACATACAAGTAACTCTTTCTTTAACAAATTATAACTCATCTATTTATTCATCTTCAATTATTTTGAGTTTTAACATATTTAATTTAAAATGTACTAACATTCCCCCACTCATTTTAATATTAAATTCGGAAAATGAGAGATTACCGGGCAAAGAGGGATTATTATGCATCATGAAGGTGTGCTCTGCATTGAACCTTCACTTAGTGAAACAACAATCTCTACTCCAGAGTCAGTAGTGGTCTCTGACTTGAACTATGACTGCTTAAGGGAAATAAAGTATTACTGCTCACACATAATGATCCAGGTGTTGACATGAGCTTTTATAACTAGCACTTTATGGCCATGTGCTGATCCCAGTTTCATGAGTGTATTTGAGATTAAGTCCAAATCTCATAGAGAGCGGCCCCACCCCCACACTCATATAGGTGAAATTTTGTCAAGGGTGCTCCTGTAATTCTGACACCCCACTCATACGAGCTACAAATTTCATTAAGAGTTTTTTATTCAACCTCTCCACATTACAGGATAAATGCACTTACATCATAGGGATGAACAATTAAAAAATTATTTACAAAATAAATAATTAAAAAATAAATAAATTGTGCATTTCTTACGACCATCGTATGATTCGTTTTTCCCATTGAACCCAATTCTCAGGATCTCTGGTCCTTGGGTTGGGTATCCTCATACATGGCTCATGATTCTATGGACTTTAGTCCCATCCCCCTCGATGTATTCCAAACTCTATCTTTTGCCAAGGCCTTGATAAATGGATCTGCAAGATAATTATTAGATTTAATATAATCCACAGTTATGATGCCACTACTTAAATAAGATCGCACGGTACTGTGCTTTCTTCTTATAGGTCTGGATTTACCGTTGTAGTAACGGTTTTTAACTCTACCAATTGCGGCAGTGCTATCACAATGAATTAATATAGGTGGAATTGGCTTTTCCCAAAGTGGAATTTCATATAACAAATCTCTAAGCCAATTTGCCTCTTCACTAGCTGAAGCTAATGCTATTAATTCAGCTTCCATTGTTGAATTAGCAATTATTGTTTGCTTTTTAGATTTCCAACAAATAGCACCACTACCTAAGGTAAAAATATAACCAGTGGTAGAAAGAGAATCACCTGACAAAGTATTCCAATCGGCATCACTAAAACCTTCAATCACAGCAGGGTACTTTTTATAAAATAAGCCATAACTTTTGGTACCAATTAAATATCTCATGACTCGCTGAATAGCTAGCCAATGATCTTTACTAGGCTTACTAGTAAATTTGCTAAGCACTCCTACTGCATATGCAATGTCAGGTCTAGTACAATCAGTAGCATAACGCAAACTACCAATGATACTAGCATAATCCTTTTGATTAAAAATCTCATCATCATTATTCACAGGAAATAAGTGAACACTAGAATCAAAAGGAGTAGCTACACTTTTGTGATCATGAAAATTATACTTTCTCAATATTTTCTCAACATAATGTGATTGATCAAGATATATTCCATCACATGCTTTTGTAATTTTCATGCCCAAAATAAAATTAGCCTCACCAAGATCTTTCATATCAAAATGGCTTTTTAACATATTTTTTGTCTCATTTATAACATGCATATTTGAGCCAAAAATCAACATATCATCCACATAGAGGCTAATAATAACATGTAAATTATTCCATGATTTAGAATAAATACATTTATCACATTCATTTGATTTATAGCCATTCTCAATCATGCAGGAATCAAACATTTCATGCCATTGCTTAGGTGCTTGTTTTAAGCCATATAGGGATTTAGTTAGCTTACATACCTTGCTTTTTTGTCCAGGCTCTACAAAGCCTTCGGGTTGATCCATATAAATCTCTTCCTCTAGATCCCCATTTAGAAAAGCAGTTTTTACATCCATTTGATGAATTTTCAAATCAAAAATTGCAGCAATAGTAATTAACAATCTAATAGATGTAATTCTTGTTACCAGAGAAAATGTATCAAAGAAATCAAGATCAGCTTTTTGTTTAAAGCCTTTTGCAACAAGTCTAGCTTTAAACTTATCTATTGATCCATCCAGTTTCAACTTTTTTCTAAGAACCCATTTACAACCTATGGTCTTACAACCCGGTGGAAGATCTACTAATTTCCAAGTTCTATTAGAAATTAGAGATTCCATCTCATCATTTACAGCCTCTTTCCAAAATATAGCATTAGGTGATGTTAAAGCCTCTTTTAAATTTTGGGGATTTTCCTCAATGTTAAAAACATAATAATCAGGACCAAAATCCTTTTCAACTCTAGCTCTTTTACTCCTTCTAGGTTCCATTTCAAATTTTTCTTGATTTTGTAAATGAGAAGTAGAAGAACTAAGTTGTGAAAAATTATTTTCTTCACCCCCACTATTTTTCAATTTAAAAGGAAAATTTTCTTCATGAAAAATTGCATCACCAGATTCAAAAATTATTTTGTTCTCAAGATCAAAAAATCTATAGGCTATACTATTAATCGCATAACCAAGAAAAGCACAGGTAGTAGCTCTTATACCTAATTTAGGCATTTTAGGGTCAATAAGCCTTACATAAGCAAGACAACCCCATACTCTCAAATATCCCAAATTTGGCTTATGTCCTTTCCACATCTCAAAAGGTGTGGTATGTGACTTTTTATGTGGCACCCTATTCAAAATATGACATGCAGTTAAAATAGCTTCACCCCAAAAATGTAAAGGTGCACCAGATTCAATTAACATGGTATTTGTTAACTCAATTAAAGTTCTATTTTTTCTTTCAACCACACCATTAGAAGCAGGTGAATATGGTGCAGTAGTTTCATGGATAATTCCCAAAGACTGAACAAATGAGTTGAATGCACTTGATTCATACTCACGGCCTCTATCACTTCTTATTCTTTTTATTTTTCTACCGAATTGATTTTCAACTTCTTTTAAAAAATCTTGAAATTTTTCAAAAGCATCACTTTTATTTTTCAACAAATAAACAGTTGTATATTTTGAGAAATCATCAATAAAAGTGATAATATATCTATTTCCTCCACGAGTTAAAATTCCCTCAAATTCACATAAATCGAAGTGAATTAACTCAAGCAATTCGGTTTTTCTTACAACACTTTTATGAGGCTTTTTTGTAATCTTAGCTTGACTACAAGTTTCACATTTTTCAAAATCTTTTGACAGTCTTGGAATTAATCCTAAACTACTCATGATTCCCACGTATCTACTATTTATATGACACAAACGAGCATGCCAAAAATTAATAGAAGAAAGCATATAAACTGAACTGGTAGATGCTTTATTATTCTCAACATTCAACTTAAACATTCCATCACAAGCATAACCCTTGCCCACAAATAATCCTTTTTTAGTAATTACATAATTATCAGATTCCATAGTTTGCTTGAAGCCAGCCTTGTTAAGCAAAAAACTTGACATCAAATTCTTCCTCATGGACGGAGTGTAAAGTACATCTTTCAATATTAGCACACGTCCAGAAGTGAAATTCAATTCAACCTCACCACTCCCAAGAACCTTGGTTTTGCTAGAGTCACCAAGCATAACAGTTTTTTCTTCTTCAAAAGGAGTGTACAACTTGAACTAATTTTTGTCATAGCAGACATGCCTATTAGCACCAGAATCTGCCCACCACCCTTCAACATATTGCACCATATTGATGTCTGTAATCATAGCCACGAAAGGCTCTTCGGTTACGTTAGCCTGCGGGGCAGATTCACGTTTCCGAAATTTGCAAAATCGAGCAATATGCCCACTCTTGCCACAGACAAAACAGGATCTATTAAATTGATCTTGTGAAGGGGGTCCTTGGTTCTTATTGTAATTTTTATTCGGGTTTCCCCTTCCTTGAGGTCTATTATTATTTTTAAAGGCTCTCTTTTTAGGCTTCAATTGACTATTTCTAGGAAAATGATTTTTGGGCATATTATTATTGGCTGAAATAAGGTTTACCTTTGTGGTGGAATTACCATTGCTCTCATGTGTCATGAGTGCATCTTGTCCTCTAGCCTCCTCCTCCACACGGATGTGTGTGATCAAAGTCTCCAAGGATGTCTCTTTTTGTTTGTGCCGCAAAGTCTTTTGGAACTGCCTCCAAGATTGTGGTAGTTTATCAATTATGCCAGCTACCACCAAATTGTCTTCAATCTTTATGCCTTCGGATCTCAATTCTACTACAATCATTTGGAAGTCTTGTGCTTGATCAACCACCGATTTTCCATCCACCATTTGGTAACGGAAAAATCTACTAGCAGCATACTTCTTTGCACCAGCCTCCTCGGTATCATACTTGCTTTGTAAAGCTTTCCAAATTTTTTTAGCAGAATTATAAGTTGTATCATAATAATCATAGAAATGATCGGCAAGACAATTCAAAAAATAAGAGTGACAATTATATTCATCTTTTGTATACTTATCTATTTTTTCTTGATGGAGACTGTATTCTTCCTCACTCATCTCATCGGTAGGAACTTTTGATGGATTCTTGTCAGTGAGGATGTAGGAGACTTTGAGAAGACTCAAGTAGAAGAGGACCTTTCCTTTCTACCTCTTGAAGTGGGTTCCCTTAAAGCGAAAGGGCTTGTTGAGATCTCCAACAGGCTCATTTGGTTTCTCTTATGTAGGCTCCACGTGTTTGAATCTCCTTAAAATTGTTGGTGCAAACACAATAATAATGGAAACAATACAAAAAGAAACTGAATAATACGCTGAATATTATTAATTTAAAGAGAAAAATTACACAACACTATTTGGACTGAGGTGCGGCACTCGCTCTCTTTAAGGAGATTCAAGCCCTTGGTTGGCTAAATTTTGTAACCAATGCAGACCTTCTCTGACTTGTCTCCCCCAGGATACAACAGCCCAACAAATGTTATATGGCTAGAACAGCTTCTGCACAAAGTGTTCAAGCCCAAAGCTCCACCAGAAGAACACCTTTCTTTGGCCCAAAATTTCTCAAGTATTTAGGAATATTATTGAATTCACTCTCTCAGACAATACACTTTGCTTTTAACTATTTTCTTCATTCACTCTTGATATCAAATTAGTCCATAGAATAGCCGTATATATAGTCTTCCAACCCTTCACATAACCTACATGTTATTTATTAATTTAGAAAACTTCTCTTAATTTATTTAATCTAACTTACATACAAGTAACTCTTTCTTTAACAAATTATAACTCATCTCTTTATTCATCTTCAATTATTTTGAGTTTTAACATATTTAATTTAAAATGTACTAACAGAAAGTATATTATGTTTTGAATTTCAATTATTAAATCTTCTAACAAAATAAGTATTAGGGTAAACTATATATTTGGTCCCTATCTTTTACATCATATTTCAATTTAGTTCATAACCTTTTAATTGTGTTAATTTGGTCCCTAACATTTTAGTACGATGTCAATTTAGTCCTTACCATTATCTCTTGGATGAAAATTGATGACATGGCAAACGGCCAAAATAAAAAATTAAGTTATTGTCACATCAGCGAAAGCTAATATTTTATTTTGACCAAGGCAGTCAATCTCGTACTGGAGGCTATACCGATTTGACCAATAGAACAATATATTTCGGTATCGGTCAATATCGATGTACCGTTTCGGGTTTACCGCTATTTTTTATATTTATAAATATATATATATTATAATAATAAAAATAAAAGTTTACCATAAAACATTACCTCAATTCAGAACAAATTATTCATGGTTTTAGACTTTAAACTTTAGTATACTAAAAAAACAAATAATACTAATAAGTTAATGAAAATAAGTTACCATTCTGTCCTTACCAAATTCAAAAATTACAAAACTATAAAAAAATTTAAAAATAAAATAAAAAGCTTATTTCTGTACCAGTCGAAACGCCCGAAATCGGCCAGTATTTAAACTAGTACGAAACGTTGACGTTTTGGTACCGAAGCACATACTGGTACGGTACATACCAGCCGGTACGGTACGGTATTGACCACCTTGATTTTAACCATTAGCCACATCAGCAATTTACATCCAAGAGATAACGGCAGTGACTAAATTAACACGTCACTGAAAGGTTATGAACCAAATTGAAATATAGTGTATAAGATAGGGACCAAATACGTAGTTTACACTAAGTATTATAAATAAGCTTAAAAAACATAAAAAAAAAATTCAAATGAATTTACAAAGTATCTAGCTGTAGACCTGTAGTTAATGACAGAACATTTTTCTCTCATGTGGATTTTTTTATTTTCCAAGTGTCATTCATCCATATAAAAATGGGTGAAAATGAAAGGGTTTTTATTTATTTATTATTATTTGAGATAGAATTCTACAATAGCCTAATTTAAGTGTATATGTATGTGAAACTCCTTCCTAGAGACTTGACCCCCGGCCCTTACCCCCCACACTTTACAAATACTTAATTATATTAGTGGAGTGGTTGTCTATCCAAGGGTGCACGGTGGTAAATAGAAGAGTTTTAAAAGGGAGAAAAATTGAGCCCTAATATTAATTAGTTGACTGGCCATGAAGTATAAGAGCAAAACACCGGCCATATAAATTTTACAAGCTACAATATTTATCAATTTTGAATTTCCAACTGTCAATTTATTATTTAAGGTCAAGAAAATAAATACATCCCAACTTGAAATGAAAAATTCGCAATGGCTTAGCATGCGTTTGTGTGCTGTGTTTTGCAGCGTTTTGCGTTTTAAGCATGGGACCCGGCACTATTCACGCGTTAGGCAGATTATTTGCTATACGGTGCGTTTTAAATTTTCAATTTTAACTCTTTATTTGCTACAGTGTTTTCAGTTTTCAATTTTCAGTTTTCAGCAAAATAAGCAATATCCAAACAGACCCTTAGTGTGATAAATACTAGAAGGGACAATTGAAAGGTCTACAAAGTATAATTGTAGTATAAAATTTCCCCATTGGCTGCAATATGGAAAATGGAGTGTAGGTAAATAAAAAAGTAAAGGAGACAATTTGGGAACATTTTATAGAGAAAAATAAAGGTTTATTTAAACGAAAATTAAAAACAAAAAAGAGAGAAGGGAAGCACAAGTGTATCTAAAATGTAGGCTAGTTAAAAAAGGGGAAAAAATTACTTTTTAATTTTATTTTGGTTAAATATTTGAAGAGGCTGGTATGAATGCTCTAAGTACTTTTTTTTATTTTTTATTTTTTATTTTTATACATCAATAGTTGAGGGTGGAGACTTGAATCCTGGATATCTTTATTATGAACATCAGAAGATGTTAGTCAAGCTACAAGGCTCTTGCCCTCTAAGTACTCAATTGTTTTTATTGCTTTCATTTATATTTTCTTGTCAAAATATCACTTTTTGCCCCTTCAAAATTAGGTTGTGTTCATTTTGGTCTATAAATTTTTTTCCTATTTCATTTTAGCCCTTAAATTTTATGGTATAGTTTCAAATTCATCCTTGTTGTCATCTGCATTATGAAAATACTGATGTGGCTCATCGATTATTTACGTCAATTATATTTAAAGTGGTCATATATATATACAGAAACAGTATACCAGAATGTGTTGCTACTAAAATATGTTGTTTTAATCAATGAACCAAAACGGAATCTAAAACATTATTGACAACATTTTTATCAAAAATGACAACAAAGAAAAAAATGATAACCTCAAATTTAAAAGTACAAGACAAATAATGAAGCTCGATAACATATTATTTCAACTTTGAGAAACATTAATAAGCAACAAAAATACGAAATCAAACTTAAAATTAAAACATCACATAACTTTCACATATAATAATCATGGGTTTGAGGGTGTAGGGATAGGGGAGAGATTTGGGATAGAGGGAACTATTTTGGGGACTTTGGGGGTTGAAGGAATGCCTAGTGAAGAGAAAAATGACTTGATTAGGTTAGGCAGTTTGGCTATGAATGACAGTACATCTGATTGAGTGAACTGTAAAAGATGACGAGTGGGAATAGTTGGACTTGTGGTATTTGGTAACGTTAGAATTGAAGGCAAATATGGTTCATCTGGTTGAGTAAATTGTGAAAGATGACGAGCTGCGAGGCTAACATTGATGCTTGAAATGAACATTGCAATGAACAAAGCTAAGATGAAATTCTTGAAAGACGCCATCGTTAATAATAGTCAAGTTTGGATCCAATATAGCAAATGTGTCCTGTAGCAGAAGAGATTTGTGGTTTGATCTTATATACTGTTGAGGTGTTTTTAAGTTTATAAAATTATAACTTACAATTTATGTTTACAAGTTTTTTAAAAACCGCTAATTAAGTTACAAACTTTTTGATATGCAATTGCACTAGTTGGTATCGTAAAAGCCCAGGAGTTACAAATTTTTATATCCTTTCAGAACTATTAATTTCCTATGTAACTTTTTAGCCCATTATGCCTATAAATACTCAAAGTTAAGCCAATCTTACAAAAGGTACCCCAAATTTTTAGGGAGTATTTTTTTTCAAATATTAATGGACACCTCCATAGAATTAAATCTAGGATTAAATCTCTTGATGCACACAGCTCTACGTGTAAAGCACGAATTCTGATGCTCCAGAAACTACTGTCACTTCTTCACTAGCATGAAAATGCCATATCCCATTAATAATATTTCATCCAAATTTTAGAATTTGTTTTTCTCAGCCACAAATTTGATCAGGCAAGCTAAGCAAATGATTTTATAGAGAGAGTGAAAGAGAGATTGGATTGGAATAAAAAAACAAACCAAGGCATACTAAACTCTTTTTTTTTTTTTTTTTTAATTTGAAAATTCTTAATTGGAAATGGGAGATTTGAATCATAAAATTAGAGGCTTTTGCACCTTGTATTTTGGGGATAATTATATGATAAAACCTTAAAATTACATTAAGTTTAAATTATTCTATTAGTTTACAATTGTCGCAATTTTTTTTTTCTTTCTAAATATAATTATAATTTTAAAAAAATGAGACAAAAAACAAAACTTTTTGCCCAGAGGGACACCTAATAGCATGTAAATGTTAAAAAACCTAACCTAAAAAATAGTGAAATTTTTTATTAAATTGTGTTAATCAGTAAGGTTTTCTAATGCATTATTAAGTAGTTATTTCATATTGTGGCTCTTTTAAGTGCCAAATAAATAGATCTCAAATGCAAGTCATAGGATTTTCTCTTAATTTTAGTTAATAAAAACTTGTTAAGAGTTACAAATTATTCATTGAACTCATTAATAAAGACTTATTAATTTTGTTATCACATGAATTTTATTATACTTATTAATTTCATACGCATTGACACAACATGAACTCAATTTGAAAACGCACGTCCATGCATGCAAAGAGAAAGCAAAACCTTATAGCACATTGAAGCAATGCAACCATGTATCCACTATATTTTTCTCGCTATACAGCAAAAACTATAAGTTGCAGTTCGTGGAAAAGAAACTCTTCTAACTTTACAATTATGCGCTATCAATATGTATGGCTCCTAATCCTGTATTTGATATTGCTACACAAGTTTCAAACAAAATGCCACTGACTCTCATTTCGTTACCTGACCTGAGATTCTTCAAAAAGTGAGCACCAGTATACTTGTATGCTTGAGATTAGCTCCATGATCCACCCCTCTTGCACCATTAACTAAGCCTTGACAGTAGAACCACTTTCTGGCATTAGTAGGGATGGCAGGTCTCTAATTCGATAGCCACTGCCCCAGAAAGAAGCAAGACAAAGGCCCATAATAGCCATGGCAACTACTGAACAAGCTGGTGGAACTGCCTGACTGCTCCCAAGGAACTGGGTAGCAAGGAGCCCCGCCAGGGTGGAGCTTTGCATTCCTGTGCATAATGAAATTGTCCTACTAACTTCTTCTTCTTGCCTGTCAAACATGAAGTTAGATTAGAGGAAAACCAATTCAAAGTTCTAACTCCACAAAAAAAAAATGCCAATTTCCAAAGGTGAAATATTCCTACACATGCGTAAGAATGCAAGCCTGTGTGCAGAACATTAAGAATAGCCAAGCTTGTCTAAATGTGTTCCCCTCCAAGAATTCACAAGATACAACTATTATCAATAGGGGAAGGTGGGCTTTTATCTACATGTCAATTGAGAAGTGAGCAAGGGAGTTTCAAAGAGAGAGGGGTGTTTGCCAGAGTTGCAAAAGGTAACAAACCTTTGGAATTGGACCCACCAACCGGCAATCAATTAGGGCTGCAAATTTGCAATGGCATTAAGGAGAGACAGATTATTGAATGGCAATCACAAAGTTTGACATGGAATCATTCCTACTACTTCCATTCTTTGAGGAGTTTCGAGGACATGAAAGGTATGCATGACAGACACACCCAATGAGGATATCTGATAAATGGCTCTCCAAAGGTAGTGGAAATGCTATCATCCAGTCTCCACATACCTATGCTGTTAACACGAAGGCTTGGTTTCCACTATAAAAAATAGTAGTTGCAAGAAGGGGTTCTAAGCACAACAGCCAGATATATTTTGATCTCCATATGCTTGACATGAGGAAGAGTGTCAGGATATCTCTCATTAATGAGAGGGGGGAAAAATCAAATATTTGCTATCTGTTAACCGTGGACTTTGGCTTCAGTTTTTGTTATGAAATCAGCAATCAAGCAACTATGGATCACATTTTAAATAAGTATCAAAACTTGGAAGGTTCAAAAGAGAAGTACAATTCTAAAAGCCATAAACTCTACAGAACAGATACAACTTTAGGAGGACAGGAAGATTACAAAAATAGCAACCGATGTGAAGAGAATGAGAAAGGGAGAAAGGAAACAAGTTAGGCAGGAAATGCAATGAGAAGGTAAAATAATTTTACTATCATTGGGAAATCAGAGAATTAAGAACCCAGAGGTTACATACTGTCACGATTCTAATGACTCAGACAACCATATATGTTATGCAGTGCAAATCTAAAAATAATGTCCAGGAGAAAAGGAAGCTCAATGATGTTCCTTTAATTCTCCACATTGATGCCTATAGATGAGAACAATCTTATACCTTGAACCATCCCCAATCCCTTGAACTAAGAAACATGCATCTAAACAAATAAAACTTAAATCTAAAAGACAGGAGAAAAAGAGATTCTCTCAAGAATCTGACTTCTTGAAAGACATACCTGGTTGTTAAGGGAATCCTGTTAATGAGTGCCCTAAGGGCACAGGATAAAGAATAACAAATATTCAATTACGACGTATAATGTTAGTGCCAACCACACTATAAAGTATGAAGCCTCTAGACTAAATCCTATCATAAGTGCCTATTAAAGAACAGTCAGATTTGGCAGCACAGAGACAGAAAGAAGGATTAGCTTTACCAGATTTTTTAATTCTAAGCAATGGACCCTCTATACCACATTGTTAATTGCTCACAAAGGGCTATTAAATGATAAAAATAGAGGTGCACAAGTTCGCAAAACAAGGCAATGCCAAGTGGATTAGTTTTTAATACATCCTTCATTATTAATAGGACAGGACATCTAAGCAAGACATTTAAATTTTCTCAGGCAGAAGGACAAATTTACCTAAAAACTGGAATTTTGGAGACCCAATATCCTACAGTAAAGGCCACAGCATGAAACATAAATATCGGTAAAACCAATCTGAGACCCTCCGCAGACAGAATTTGGTTCCGATTTATAGCAAGGGGGCTACCGATGCACATAGAAGTGCAAATCATTGCAACAAATGGCATCACCGGTTCAAGGACAGTCACAACCGGTTTTGCATAAGTATTAAGCACAAGGCCAAGAGTGACTGGAACAAGAACAACCTAACAAAAAGTGCAAAGGAAATCTATTAGCAAAGTCAAATGAGGTAAAATCATTTATAATTCCACTTGCAATTGATTAATGCACTGTTATTCTTACCTGCAATATTGACTTTGACATAGCAACAGCATCAACCGGAACAACAGACCCAATTAGAAGGCCAGTTAGTAGAGGTGTAACAAGCACTGATGCAATGGTAGTTGAGCTGGTTAGGAGAATGCTCAAGGCCACATCCCCTTTGCTTAAAAAACTAGCGTAGCTAGACAGCTGAGCTCCTGCAACACAAGATGTGAGGACAAAGCCTGCATAGAACATCCGAGACATGCCGAATGCCCCTGCAATTAATACTCCGAGTGCTGGCTTTAGCACATACTGCGCAATGAACCCAACAGACAGTGGCAAAGGTCTGCAACAGATGAAAACTGAAGAACATTGGGAGCACATTCAAAATCTCACAAATGGAATGGAAAAGCAAAATTCTCAGAAGAAATACATTAGAATAATGGTTAATGATTAAATTCACCATGTTATGACAGCTTAACCTTTTCAGACATCAAAATTCAACAATGTTATATCAAGATTTTACCTTTTAAATGCGAGAGCAAAATCATCAAAGGAAAGCCTAATTCCAATAGACAACATGATCCCACCAAGAGCAGGTGCATATAGCTCCTTCGATACCCTGGAGAAGTTTAGAATTCATTGTAAAAAAGCATAGATTAGCTGGGCAGACACATTGTGAATGTCAATCTTAACAAAAAAAACAGTTTTTTGCCGTAACACCTGCTGAGTAGGAACTAGAAGACATGTGAAGTAGAAAAACTAGGTAAAACTAAACTCCTTATTAGAAGCCTTTAGTCAAACACTTGTAGTCCAAAAGCTGATATGCAACTTCCAGCCTACAAGATTACAACTAATAGGAATTTTAAACTCTGGAAAGCACTCTGCACCTCACTTTTCTCCCAGACAAGATAAAGTTAATGAAAAAAGTAAAAAACTTGATAAGTAAGAAATCAGGATAAAACAAAAGAATTATTAAGTAATACAGAGATATTATTAAATATAGATTAATTAAAGTTATGCTATCAGAAAAAGGTTGAAAAAGAACATGCAATTATTCATAAGTTAATTCTGAAAGCAAAGTTTCAAGACAACAATCTCCAAGTATTTTATATAATCAACAATTTTATATTATTAGTACTTCAGAAACGGTGTCTAAAAACTGTATTGGAAATCACAGACAACAACCTACGACGAAGAACAGAAACCAAAGTACTGAAAATAACCAAAATCAGACTGAAACTCAGAAAACCCAATCACAGAAAAACAGAGAAAATCAAATGCAGACAGTTGAAAGCAATTAAACCATAATCAGACTGAATCAGTGAAAACCCAATTAGAGAAAAACAATGAAACCCACATGCAAAACTTGAAAACTGAGAAATTAAAACTCAAAACAATGATAAGCCCAAATTGGAAAAAAAACAATCAAACTCACATGCAAACACTTGAAAGCGATGAAACCAAAATCAGACTGAATCACTGAAAGCCCAATTAGAGAAAAACAAAGAAACCCACATGCAAAACTTGCAAACAGAGAAATTAAAGCTCAAACAATGATAAACCCAAAAATAGAAACAAGATGAAAAGGCACAAAACCACATGCAAAATTCGAACACTCGAGGAACCCACCAAGTAAAAGTGGAAGGCTGAGCAAGAGCAGCAATTGCAGTGGCAGCAACCACAAAAGGAAGCGTTGCAGAGAGAATATGAGACAAAGAAGAAGAAGAAGAAGAATCGGTGTAGCTGTTCTTGCCAGTATGCGCTATATCGTTTGGGTTAATCCCAAACGACAGCATCGACGCGTTCCCTTGTCGCCTCTGTAAACCGACTCTGCCTATAAACGGCGAAGTGGAGCAGGCGAATATGGAGAGCTTTTGGTTGCTACGCTGTCCATTGGAGCGTTTGGAAAACGAAGAACAAGAAAAAGAAGAAGAAGAAGAAGAAGAGGAAGAGAAAGAGAGAGGTCTGAATGAAGAAAAGGTGAGTTTTGGGTTGGGGAGAGAGAGGAAGGGAATTGAGGACATTGAAGAAGTGGACATGGATAATGGTGGTCGTGGTCGTGGTAGAAGTAGTGGGATTCGTCGCCGGGAGAGTGGTGGTTTCCGGCGAGCTTTTGAGGAAGGAAAACCAAGGAGAGGTGGTGAACGAGTGAAGGATGAGATAATAGAGTAAGCTTTTTTTTTTTTTTTTTTTGAGAATCAGATAATAGAGTAAGCTTAATAATAGTCTTTGATTTTTTTTTTTTTTCTTTTTAAATCAAAGACTGTCACTATATACGTACACACAATTTCATTATTGTTATGTTCTTTTTTAGTAATTCTAGGAGCACACATATTTTTATAACTTTTACAATTTTGATACGGTCAAATTATGAATATAACTTTTTATCGCTGGCAGATTTACTCACCATTTTTCTTTATAGCTCATATTTGGCCACATAACAGTTATAATAAAAAATTGTGAGATAAGTTGTGATAATAAATGAAAATTGTTGCTGAAATGTTGGAAAAAATATGTGCGGTACCCGGCATATGTGACGGGTACCTCACAGGGAGGCGGGCCCCACAGTGTGTGGGTCCCGCCTCCTTGTGAGGTACCCGGCACATATGCCGGGTACAGCATATACTTTCTCGAAATGTTGTGAGATTTATTATCAACATAAAAGAAGTCAATGGCATAAAGTTCACATTTTTCCCAATAGGCAAGATTTAATTATAGTACTTATGTGTTGTTTCTTAGTTTTCCCTCTTAAGATTTTGTCATATGATTTTTTTCTCATAGGATAGAAGTGTATTAATTAGTTAAGTGGCCACATAGCAGAATTCTAAAAAATGAACTTAAGAAACAACACCTAAAAGAAACAACACCTAAAGTACTGTACATAAGTTTTGTCATTTCACAATATCATAAATTTTGTTAGAGTTACAAATAGTTCTAAATTATATTAGTTTAAAATTATTAGAGTTAACAATTTTTCTTAGATAAAATAATTTGACACAAAATAAATTAGGTTTAATCTTTTTAGTAGAGAAATGTTATATTTATAATATTTTTACAACACTTTCACAACAAATTTTAAGTGACATGTTGTTAAAGGTAATTGTATTTTACCACCTTAAATTATATCTCAAATTATATTTTACACTGTAAACTTTCAGAATACATGGTTAGTACCCTAAACTATAACCCGTGTTACACTTTGTACCATGTCGTCAATTTTGTTGTCATCTTTGACGGAAAAAACAAAGTTTATGGTACAAACTGTAATCGGGAGTATAGTTTTATGATGATAAAGTGTAGTTTTTCCTTTATTTTAAAGGATTGAGAAGAGAAGTAATTCCGTCTTTTCAAGTGGTGTAATGTTTTTCCATCAAAGATACTTGCAAAACTGAAGGATGGGTGTAAAGTATAACACGAGTTATAGTTTAGGATGCTAATTGTTCATTTTAAATGTTTAGGGTACAAAGTGTAATTTATGATATAGTATAAAATGGTAAAGTGTAATTTTTACTTATTGTTATTGGTAGTCAAAAAAGTAATTTCAATGATGAGTTTAAATTAAGATCAATAACAACTTACCACTTAAGATATGTTATAAAAGTGTTGTAAACATGTTACGAATGTTGCACTTCTCATTTTGGTATGGGGTAGATGTGACTAGATATTTTTCATAAGTCATTAAATAATGTAACAAATCATGTGATTTAATACATATAGATGGTGTGGGTTCCAGTTAGATCAACTGGTAAAGTCTCTGATGGTTGTATAAGAGATCTAAGGTTCAATCCCCGCCTACACCAAAAACTGATTGGTGTCTTGGTCTGATGATAAAGAGCTATTATCAGAAGCGGACGTCATAGGTTGAAACTTTCTCTCAAAAAAAAAAAAAAAAGCATATAGATGGTCTTATAAACCACTAAGTAATCTCCTCCAATCCAAATTTAGTAGAAAACTTAATCAATTTTAAATGAAATAATCATAAAATCAATTTTTAGCTTTTAAAAATGTTAAAAGACTTTTTTTCCAATTAATTTTTAATTAGAGGTAAATTGTATTTTTAGCTCTTATAATTTGGGTAAAGTTCAATTTTCGTCTTTCAAGTTTAAAAATATTTGATTTGGTTAATTAATGAAATTCTAAATAAATAAATTCATTCTTGAAATATGTGGTAAGTTCGACTCTGGTCTTTTATATATAGGGTTTGTTAGATTTTGGTACCCTCAAATATATGTGATTGCTTCCACTTGGCCCCTAGGGTGCCCCAGCATCCACATAGTCACCTGGAAAGAAAAAAATAAATGGAGAGAATTATTTTATTTTTTAACTTTTAAGGACCAAAGAGGAAAAAAATATATAATTTCCCCTTTAATTAAAACTATTATTAAGTATATTTTTTCAATTTTTATTAAAGAATTTTTACTTATAGTTTTATTTTGATAATTTTAGTTTGTATCTTAAATTTTGTTTTTGTTTTATTTTCTAATTTAATTTGATGGGTAACATATGAGTATAGTCACATATTGAATAATAATGAGAAAATTGAGTAGTTAATATAACATAGTTAGCTCAAATTAATACACTTTTTGGGTTAAGTGTTGTCTCTATATGTTATATTAACCTTTCAATAGGAATTTCCCCAATATTGTTATCTACACAATAAGTGGTGTCAGAGTTTAGGGTAGCGTGTAGTAAGGTGTTCAAGGTCCCTTGCGCAATTGAAGCAACAATAGAGCAAGCTTAAAGGGGCCTAACAAAGTAGTATGATGGTAGATCACGGTGAAGTGCAGAATTGACATGTGATTCTCGTAGATGGCGTATGAGAGCTCTATGGATGACGCACTCCATTTAATCTACATCCACACCCCCTCTAATAGGAAACTCAGGAATTTTTAAAAGCTTAAAAAAAAAAAAAGGGTTTTTGAAGTCTTTTTTCAGTCAACCAGGAAAGGTCAGTGTAAAATGTAAATATTTATTATTTTAGAGGTAAGTGTAATAACGTAAAATTTAAAGGGAGGTCAGTGCAATTTTTCCTTTTTTTATTCATCTAGCATATTTTTTTTTGAATAAAAAACAATGATATGTGATGATACGCTTTCGTCCAATAACTTAATATACTTTTACTTTTATTGTATAAACTATTTTGCTGTTCAAATTTGATGATGATCAAATTCTTTTTTTATTTTACATGTGAATTTTCATTAATTTGTGCATTATCACTCGACTAGTATTACATAATAAAAGTTGCCTCCAACACGTTGTTGCTTTTTTATACGGCTCACTAATTATTGAGATAATTTATGACATGTGAAACTATATTTTAGAAGTTTTAAGAACTTTACCTTGCAATTCTAATTGAAATTATATTATCAAAATTTTCCAAAAATATCTCTTGCATAATAAAAGTTATGTATTATATATTTTGGTTGTGTAGAACGAATATTCTCATCTTTTTTCTTTATATTTTTTTATCTTCTTTCATCATTTGATAAATTATAAGTTAATTTAAAATACTAATGCAATTGATTAAAGTCAAACTCTATTGCTAAAGTTCAAAAATATTACTCTTATTAATTTTTAAGAAGTAAAGTTTTAAAATTTAAAAGATGGTTTATTATTTATTGTAATCAATTACCATAAATTTTTGTATTATTTATAATTCCAAACATATTATATATGCGCACACACATCGTGCTTTCACCATGTAGTACCACCAACAAATACATTAATATTATTAACAAAGATTCTTTAAGTGAAACATAACATTTTTCTCAAAAAAAAAAAAAAAAAAAAGTGAAACATAACATTATTGCAAAATTTTCAATAAATTTAAAATATTACTTCAAACTAAATTCTCAAAAATTTTAAGAATATTAAATGAGTTTTTTTTTTAATAATTTTTTATACATTATTAAAAATTTTTTTTGAATACTTATACTATTTGCTTTGACCACGTAATTTGAGGTAATTTTTAATCTTTTATTTTTACTATTCAGTTTTAATATATTATAAATTCTACACGAAATTTTTAATTTTTTAAAAAATTATGAATTTAGTCACTAAATTATTATTCTAACTAATTTAAATTGTATTATTAAATTAGTTTCTTTAATATACATTTTCCTTCTTATCCTTAGTATATAATATTACTAACACAAATTCCCCTGACATTGGAACAGGGACATAATGGGAAATCAATTGAAAATAAAATATTCAATAAGCGAGAAAATTTGTGATTTATACAAAACAATTAATTTAATACCACATTTTTTTACGATTACTAATTTAATTTTTTTAAATTGGTAATATAATAAAAATAATATCAATGATTATATAAAAATAATATTTCTTCAACCACAATTTATTATTTTAACTTGAAAAGGTCATGAGAAATTTTAGAACCATATACAAACAAAGTTTAAGTGATAGCCAGTGATAATGTTATTTATGGTTTTTTTTTTTTTAGGACAAAACTTTGGTACAGTACCTTAGGTACTATTCCTTAAATTTCATTTTTAAGATTCAGCCATGTGGCTACTTAACTAAAAAATACACTTCCATCTCATGAGAAAAAATCTACATGAGAGAATTTTAAAAGGGAAACCTAAGGAACAATACCTAAGTATTGTACTTAAGTTTTGCCTTTTTTTATTTTTTTATTTTTTTTATGTCCCTTTTTTATGATTTGAACCTCACCTCCACCTCTTATTTCCCTCCCCCCCCCCCCCCCCAATTATTTATGGAATATGATTCTCTATTTAAGTTATCTCCATTTTGTCTATTTCCTAGTTAAGATTTTATCTTTATGGATCTAACCATAAGCGGACTGTCATGTTATTTAAAATATTAAATAATGAAGTCAATAATACAGCTTCAAATTTCTATCATGAAATGAGGAGATCCTTTCCCACCATATACCTAAGGTAAACTAATAATGATAATTACACTCCCCTCCTTTGAAATTTGAAGAAATTAACACTCTCCAATTCTATTTAAATTAGTAACATAATATTCTAAATTTCTATATAAGAAACTCCTTTAAAAAGTTTAACCATAGTTAGTAAAAACATAAGATAAATTTAGAATAAAAATGAAAAGTTTATTAAGCACCAAAAGACTTGCAAGTTGCAACAACAAATCTCTCCACTACCCATTTAAAAAATGAAAAAGAAAAAGAAAAAATCATACTTAATATTTTAAAATATTCTTTAATTAAATATTTAAAAGAGTGGATTTTTATTCTAAAATGGAGGGCAAGTTTGGAAACTTGCCTTTGAATAAAAACTTTGCATTTTTTATTTAAATGTATTTTGATCAAATGGATGTCAAATGCCAAAGAAAAAAAATGTTTTTTTTCCCGTTTAAGCTTTGGGTGAAGTGACGTTTATAGACCTCAAGGGAGAAAAACGTAATTATACCCAAAAAAAAATTTTTTTTTTTCTCAAACCAAACTGCCAAAGCTGACATACATGTTGGCACATTTATAAAACTTGTGCCATGTACATGTTGTTGCCAATGCCATATGATGAACTTGTCTTTGGTTTTTGGAATCAGAAAATATGGCAATGTTGACAGAATGATCATGAGGGGTGAGGAGTGCGGAGTGACTCTCGTGTCTGTTGGATTTACTTGGTCTAGGCCCCTGCATGTCAATGCTTTGGCAACTAACTAAAGTGAACCACAGCCATGTGTTTTTTTCCTTCTAGAACACTCCATATTGACTTTGTTGTGGCCTTTCAAAATTCAAAATAAATAAAAATATTTTCTTGGAAGATATTGATAAAGAAGTAAAATATGAAATGATTAGTTTTATTCACAAAAAAAAAAAAAAAAGTAGTTGAAGAATCTAAAGAATGTGGGTGATGTGAAAAAAGTTGGTGATGGCAATGACAATGTCAAAGTAATGGAGACTAGTAAAACCAACTTCCCTCCATCCACATTTTTCTCTCTCTCTTTTTGGAGAGACTTGAGAATGAGTGTGAGTGTCACTCAAGAAAAAGGAAAGAAAAAAATTATTAAAAAAATTTGATACAGGTCAGGATTATGTGATTAAATGATCAAATTTATCAAATTTTATTAATTTAAACTTTTGGAAGAATCGATAATTTAATAATTTTCATTTTTCATTCTTAAATTATTGAAAAGTTCATTTTTGTCCCTAAATTATTAAATTTTGTATAATTTAAGGATCCATTTAGTTAGAGAAATGGAAAAGTGGGAGGAAAATAATAGGAGGATTGAAAATATTTAGTTTTCCTTCATATTTGTTTGGTTGAGAGATGAAAAAATTGAGAGATGAAAAATTATTTTGTTTGGTTAAGATGAAAAATGAGATAATAGAAAATAGATTTGGTAGAAATTTACTATTACGTCCCTATTAGATAAAACAAAAAGTAACACATTATATTTTTATTAAAAAATTGTGTATGAATGAATAATTCATTAAAAAAAGGCACAAGAAGTTCAAGAACAAAAAATATTTTCTTAAAAAAGAAAAAAACTAAACTAAACTGACGTTAAAAGAAACATATGAAAAAAGGAAAAAAGAAAAAAAAGGATAACTTCTTGAGCAAGGCTGGGTGAATAGCAAAGAGGAAAAGACAAAAAGTAATGTAATGTACCTGGGTAATAGGTGAAGAGCAAGGAAGAAACAGATAATTTTGTTCAAAATGAAGGGGGGTAATTTTGTCCAAAATGCTTAGTCTCATTTTCACTCTCATTTTCTCTATAATTTGGAGAGATGAAGTTTCGATGAGCTCGGAAAGAAAAACAACCGAACTTTACCAATTTTCTCTCTTCCTTCCCTTCCAACCAAACATCATTCCTACTTATTTTCTCTCCTATTTTCTACTTTTTTTTTTATCCTCTCTAAAATTACTCCAACCAAATATAGCATAAGTTTCTATGGACCACCCTAAAAAAATTTATAGAACCACCACTGAATTAAGCTTAATATGTTTATCAACAACTCGATTCTTTTACAACTCTAACTCAATCTAAATTTCAAATCAGTAAAGTATAGTATATCCAAACGTTAATTTATTGTTTTTTTTTTTTTTTTTTTGGTGTTGTGTGTGCGCTTTTTCTTTCTCTCGTTTGGGTGATGGGAGGGAGGAATTGTGGTAGGTTTTTTTTTTTTGGGATACTTGACATGATTAATCATGTGGACATCACATGTTACCCAACTTTTTTAGGTTCTTCAATCATCCGAAAAAAGGAACAGTTTGTTGATCCTCATATTGCACTTTAATAATTGCGGAGACTCGTTTGATTGATCTCGTATATATACCTGTTTTTCTTTCCTAGGTTATTGGTCTGGTTTTATTTTATTTTTTTTTGTTTTTATATATAAAGAACTTCATTATTCTTTCAAAAAAAAAAAAAAAACTTCATTATTGTTTAATATTTATCATTCCATTGAATTTGTTTTTATGTGTTTTATAAAGAACTTCATTATCTATATTCATGATTAACCGTCACTCATTGTCATAAAACCAGCACTAAAGCTGCTGTTTTTCTTGTTCTCATTTCATTAATTTTAATAAAATTATAAAAACTCCCTTAAAGTTTAGTACAAGCCACACAACTATTTTATAATTTTTCGCAGTTAAATTAGATGAACTTCCCTCAAAATAAGACGTGAACATTATTTTATTATTATTATATGGGTATGAACTTTCTTTTGATAAATCACACTCAGTCCATAAACAGTTTTTGATTTTATTTCTTGGGTTTGACTTATTTTTCGTACTTTTAAAAAACAAATTTCTTTTTGTTTTAAAGAGAGATTGCCACATCACCTACTAACTAAATAAATTTACTACCACTTTTTATTGTATATTTAAAAAAAAAAATTCATTTAAAAAAAGTACGTAAGTCAAAACTCTTATTTCTTTATTTCTAATTTTCTGAATAATCTAACAATAGGGTAAGGTATCCCCACCAGCCAGGGTACTTTTGAATGAGAGTTTAGACTTAGATTGACTTTGACGGAAGAATATATTACCATAGTTCTTTTTCTTTTTTTCTTTTTTTTTTTTAATTTAAGTTTTGTAAAACTTTGTTTCCAATAACAACTGTTCTTCATGCCATGTTTTCTGTAGTGAAAATTTTATTGCTCATGAGTCATGAGTCATAACATAGCTGTTTGGGTAGTTTCTTGCCAAGACAGTCTCTATTATTATTATTTCTCACGAAATGGGTGGGAAGGCGAACCCAGTTCCAAAAATAAAGATATCAATTGTTTCTCAAAAAAATAAAAAAAAATAAAAAAAATTCCTACCAAGATCACTGGAAATTTCATCTAATAACAACTCTAATGAACCTTTAAAAGAAGAGAGATAAAGGCCAGGAAAATACCTCTAGTATACTATTGATTAGAGTTTTATTAAGAAATATCAGTCACATTGGTTAAGATTATAGCATTGAGGTGTGGAGGAATAATGAACCTAAAAAAGGATGATGGTTTGGGAAATGGGATCCCACTAAGTTGGCCCTGTATTTTGTTTGTTTTTCCTTTGTTTTCAAAAAAAAAAAAAAAAAAAAATTTATTCAGCCAAAAATTAGGGAAAAAAGGGGGGAAAAATCTCATTCTGGTAAGTCTATCCACTACAATCACGAGGATCATAATTTTATGCCACGATGGAACAATGATTTTGTCATTTGGGGACCAAAACATGAACCTAAAATTTTTTACCATTAAAAAATATATAAATATAAATTTAAAATTAAATTAAAACATGAAATAAAGACTCAAATCTCTTCAGTATTAACAAAATAAAAGAATTGTTTTCAATATATCAAGCTACGAGTCAACGTTATTTCAAATTCTGTGAAAATGATGTAAATTTGATTTTGTACTGAAATTTGCAATAATTTTCCTTCTAATTTACAAAATTAGATAGATTACAAGAGTATCATCCATTTTGTTGTGAAACTTAGTTTTAATAATATTTATAATTAAAAATGTTTGTTATATATAGTTCCAATAGAAACTGGAGTAAGTACAAGTACAACGACTCTATACACAAACTGATAAGGTTATTAATTTTCTTGTACTTACAAGTTATTGTCATAATTCATAAATATTTAACAATGTAAAACTATATTATGCTCGTAATGATAAAGTATGAATTTTTTTTAACCCAAAATTATAATTTTATTTATTAATATAGTACTATTTCAAAATTTCAAAATTCCAAAAGACCATGGCCCCTTGGTCCCCGGGTTGATCTTATATATGAGCCATGGTATGGTGGATCGAGAGTAGGATTTGAGTTTTGTCTTTCTCAATGTTTGTGGGTATTTGAAGGTTAGAATACTGTGATATTTTTAGTTTTTTTAATAATAAAAAAAACAAAATGAGAATTTTTTTAAAGTTGTGGTTAAGACTGAAGAATGAAAATAATGGTGTTTGATGAATGCTGGGAAGATCACCAGTGAGTTACACGATCTCCAAATTTTGAAAATTATATGTGTTGTCATTGTCCCTTAAAACAAATCTTTAAAATAGTTGAGAACATATCATAATTAAACAGAACTTAAAAATATCTCTGGGTTAAATAATTAAAAGCAAAAATCCGATGAGACAAAAAGAATGGTACTCTTCAGTCTCATGTCCATTTCGATGTTGACTTTTATTTTATTATTACTTTTTGGTATTGCGACGCATCGTCATATGCCATTTTTATTTTAGCTAAATCATTGTCATATGCCTTAGTTGTGTGTACCTTATTGAAATACCAGCTTAGTACAATGACAAAATTATTTTTGGCCAATTTATTTTACTATTTAGCTTTTATAGCCTATCAGAGATTCGATTTTAATATTTCTAATCCGAATATTTTCAATATACGTCCAAATATTCTAGCGTTCAAGGAAATCGCAAAGTCGTAATCGCAAAATATTGAAAAAAAGAAGAAAAATTTTTGAACCTAAACAGTTGTTCTTCATATATATACTTTCACTGATACCGTTTTCAAATGGTTCAACTGTTATGTTGGCATTAAGTTTCTAATTTAACCTAATTTACACTAGGTTTTTTTTTTTTTTTTTTCACTGATACCGTTTTCAAATGGTTCAACTGTTATGTTGGCATTAAGTGCCTAATTTAACCTAATTCTTATTACACTAGGTTTATTTATTTATTTTTGTTTTATATATATAAAAAGAATGAATTAATCTTAAGAAAGAGTAGAGAATCTAGAGATAATGTTTGTAAAGTGGATTCAAGAAGGGTCTTTGCAATGACCAAATCATGATTTACTGAACGTAACCTTGTCTGTAAAGTGGATTCAAGAAGGGTCTCTGCAATGATCAAATACAATAACAAAGATTGGAAGCACTAGAACCACACATGTTCATTCACAAAAAAAAAAAAACACTAAAGTCCAACATGTTTGCTGATGAAAACAACATTCACGGGATCATTACATGTGGGACGTTTCAGGATTAAACAATCCCTGTCAGCTATCATTACAAACAATCCTAAATCTCACATTTACCTCATTGCTTACGATGACAATTACATGATCAAATAATTTCATCCCAATAAGCTAGATCTAAACATATATCAGCTTAGAGAGACACTTGTGTGCAAAAACATAATTTACATGAACCTGCCTAGAGACGGGTCTAGTCAATTCAAACCACTTTGCCTAATTTTAACCTTTTTAATTACAACGTTAAATTGGATAAAGTTTTCTTTTAAATTGGGTCAAGAATTTCCTCACGCTATGAGTTTTACTGTTGACCCACATAACTCGACCCGACCCGAATAATGTCATGCACCCGAGATTTTATGGCGCTGGGCTCACTGAATGGAGGCCGGGCCGACAGCGCTATTGCTTAGGAAATTTTATCTAATCAGGCACAGGATGTGAAAACTATTTTTGGTGATTAGGTTTGGTATTGTTATCGCTTCGAGAATGGTACCGTACCGCCGCACTTTCGTATTTTTTTCCCCGATAATAAAGAAATCTCGTAACTCCGACAAAGAAAAGAAATCACAACCACGTGAACACCGTGGGGCTCTTACGACAATTTGCTGCTTCTATTTTTTTGTTTTCTCACAAGTCAGGAATTTCTCGAAAGCAATTCTACATCTCCTTCAACTTATTACGTGACAATTCATAAGACTGGCTAGTAATTTCATGACAATATATTTAATCACATAATTTATCAAATCATTTGAATAAGTTGCACGACTATATATTTAGATCTATAATTTCATCATTTTCATGCACAAAGCACGTATTAAAAATAGAGAGTAAATTGTTTATAAATGCAATAAACACAGTTCTGAAATCACAGGCAACGCAGTCAAACCCACTGGTTAAAGCAGTTGAACAAGAACAAATATAATTGTTTGATTTATCGATATCATACTACTTATATGGACCATCTTAATTCTTATGTCCAAAAGCAGAGGCATTACACTTCTAGAGATTGCAATGGCACCATAAATCTAAGTGCAAATATACAATAGCAACTAATAAACACTAAACAGAAGGAATTTATGGGGACTTTGGGCTTGCTTTACTGTGACTAAAATGCTTGATATGACATTCCCTTTGCTTGTGTTGATCAAAGTTGGGCATGAAGTATGAATGTATAAATTAGCATTCAAGTGGATTTGATCAACTAGGCTTTACAGAAACACACACACATAATTTCTCTTGGTGTCCAATTAGAACTCTCTCTCTCTCTCTCTCCTCTCATTCTCGCCCCGCCACAAAGACCGGTCGGTCGCCAGCCCTATCCAATGCCAATTTGCCACCACAACACTACCATTGATTCGCCACCACTAGCACTGAGTAAGTCCATTTTGTCTCTCTCTCCTTGCTGCATGGTTTGTTTGTTTTTTTGGTGGGATTTGATGTTTAGACCTTATGTTTTGATTTGTTGTGGATTTTGATATGTGGGTTTTGACTTTGTGTTTTGAATCCTTGTGGGTTTGTGAGTTGTAGTGGCTGTTTTAGTTTGAAAATTTCAAACCAATAGAACCAATTGCTCCGATAGAGAAAAACCGCACCGTGTAAGGCCAACAATCACATTTGTGTAGTGTCAAAATTGGGGTAAAAACTACACCAACTGCATCATGTACTCTCCTAGCTTTAGAGGTTTAAAAAAGCTAAACTTGCCATTAAATTCAACCATCACTTTAATAATTGAACTTGCTCAACCTGCAAAGAAATAAATATTATATCAGCGACGGTTTATGCGAACTAAATTGTTATTGGCTTATTGCACGTTTCAGCTCCATATATGTTTGGAGGAAAAATTACATTTAAAAAAATAAAAGTGAAGGCCCAAAATGTTGATTTATTTATATTTTTATAAAAAGTTAGGCATAAATTATTTTATACGTAATTTTGATAAGCCTGCCTGGTTGATGTCTTCCCACTGAAACGGTGCGTTTGCCCCCCTCGTTCCCACTGCAACTTTCCTCTCACACTTCAACAGTCAAACACTTTCGCTCCGAATCCGAAAATCCAATACAAAGCAGAATTCAACTTCATCATCGAATCAGAGCCGTAGATCGGAGTGGACCTGAAACATGGTGCTGATATCGGCCGTACGCGATTACATCAACCGGATGTTACAGGACATCTCCGGCATGAAGGTTCTCATCCTCGATTCTCACACGGTAATCCTCGTTCCCAAACACTCCTCCTCTTCATTTCTTCTTTTTTAATCAATTAGTATATTTTCTCTGTTTGGACTTTGGAATTTGATTTCGTGAAAATTCCGAGTAGGATTTGAATTTCAATCTCTTTGTTTGGAAATAAAGAAGTAACTGCAATTGAATTCACAGAGTGATATAACTTTATAAAGCCTATGAATTAATTTTTTCTTATTTATATGATTGACAATTTGAGTTTTTGGAATTTGAATTCTCGTTCCTATAATTATGTTCTACTTTGTTCATTAATCGTTAGTTTTATATTGTTGGATTCCACAGTTTCAATGCTGTAAAATTCAAAATGCTGTAAAGTGCAAGTTTCGCGGAGAAGAACAATTGCTTGGGCCGTGTTTGAATTGCATGAAAATGCTTCATTGTATTGTGTGCGCGCGGTGCGTGCTGTTGGGCGCTGTTCTAATTCATTGCCGCGAAGGGTCTATGGAACCCTGCATCATGGATGTTGTTGAAAAAAATTTACAAATTCTCGTGATTTTTTGTTTTTGTTTTTTGGGATAAAATCTTTCTCATATGAGAGATTGTTAGCTTGAATCGTTTCATGAATAACGCTAGTACCAAAAAAAACCCATAACTTTGCCACAACTTGCTCACGAACCCACCACTACAACTCCGCCATGTGGACAAGTTGTGGATTTGTTGTGGCCATTCAGTTTTTTCATGAGTAGTAGATGACCAATGCCCTTTTGTTGTTTGTTTTGGATTTAAGTACAATTTTTTTGCGTAATCTACTGATTTGGAATTCCACCATTGTGTTAGATTCGGGATTGGGTCTAGTGGGGTTAAGAAGGAAAAGAGAGATACTTTATCAGTTTAGTTAATGATTTGTGGTGGTTAGTATAGTTAGTGTCGGGTATTCACAGTCGGAACTTCTTCAGAAAGAAGTATTCTTGGTAGAATTGGCCTATTCCATTTACAAATCAAAAGAACCAATGTCACATCTTAAAGCGGTTTACTTCCTTCGTCCCCACGCCGTAGAATATCCAGCATTTGCGGCAACAGCTAGCTAGTCCTAGATTTGGAGAGTACCACCTATGTAAGTTTTGTTAATAATTTGAGAGGAGCAACAATGTTATCTTGACACTGAAATTATACTTAAATGTTTCAAAATTTTCATTGGTGATTATTGGTTGATTTGAAGCTTCTTTGTGTGTATCTGAATTCTCGCATGTTTTCTCCAACATATTGAAGGATACTCAGATTCATAATTTAGCTGATGCAGATGAACAGGAAGTTGTCCAGCAGATTCAGGTAACTCTTTCACCGACTAAAAACTGTTTTGCATTACTAAAAAATTTTTGGTTGATATTTTACTTTACTGTTTTTCATTTTAGCTACTCTGAAAAATCATATTCAACTCAACTTAGGGAATCTATCATAATTGAAAACGGGAAGAAAAATTGGGAAAAAGGGTAAGCTTATAGTATCTTTAGCATGCCATTGTCACAGGCTTGCATTTATGGGGTTGCTTAAACATGGTCCGAAACTCCGAATTCTTGTTCTGATGCATGAGTAGATGTTATCTTATTAGACCTTGTTGTCATGCCACCTCATATTAACTGTAAAGTTAGATATAATTATTATCTCTATCTTGCAGGAATTTTATGCGGACTTTGTAGCAATTGATCCTTACCATTTCACTTTGAATATGCCATCAAATCACATTTATATGCTCCCAGCAGTTGTAGATCCTTCAAATTCACAGCACTTCTGTGACCGAGTTGTTGATGGTATTGCATCCATTTTTTTGGCCTTAAAAAGAAGACCTATTATTAGATATCAAAGGAATTCTGATATTGCTAAGAGGATTGCACAGGAAACAGCTGTAAGTGAAGCACTGGAGGCTATAGTGTAAATATTACTTGTTCATGATATATGTATTACTGAGTTTCATATGAATTTTGTGCATTCTGTTCTCAGAATTTAATACACATGTAGATGTTACTTGTTCATGATATATGTATCACTGAGTTTCATATTAATTTTAAAGCATTCTGTTTTCAGAATTTTTTTTTAATGTGTAATTTATTTATTTATTTTTTATAATTTGATAGTTACAATAGGCGATGGGGGGATTTGAATCCTTGGATGTTATAGACACACCAGGAGATCTGTTTTCAGAATTTCATGCACACATGTATATTTTTTCCCCCAGAAACTGATTGATGATATGGGTATTCATGATATTTCATATCATTGTTAATTTTACTGGATGCAGTTTCTCCTTCGAATTTTACTATTTTAGGTTCATAGAAATCTGACTTTAATACTTTTTTGGGATGTATCAGAAGCTGATGTACCAGCAGGAAAGTGGGCTTTTTGATTTCAGGCGAATGGAAGTTTCCCCATTGTTGCTGGTGATTGATAGGAGGGATGATCCTGTGACCCCTTTGCTAAACCAGTGGACCTATCAGGTATTTGGGGTTGTCAGTACAGATTTTACCATTTATATGAGAAATGCCTCTTTGTTTTGACGTAACATGGATGGTTTTATTATTTATTGAACTCATTTATCACATCATGTCTCCAGGTAATGGTTCATGGAATTGATAGGTATTCAAGAATAAATATGATTTGAGAAACATTGGCAAACTTCCAAAGGATCAACAGGTTGCATTGCATTTCCTGTTATAGTGCATATTTATTTTTATATTTTTATGCTGTTAAGAAAATGATCTTTTTGTTCAATTCACACTCACAGTGAGTTGTGTTGTCATCAGAACAAGATGCCTTTTTCAAAGCTAATATGTATGAGAATTTTGGAGATATTGGACAGAATATCGCTTTATTGGTAGAGTGAATTTCAGCAGATTTCAAAGAGCAACCAGAGCATCCAGACAATAGGTTTGTATGAGGCTTGATAAATTCAGATTTATTTAGATATTATACTAAATTAGCATGGTGGGTTGAGGTATAACATTCCATCATTCCAACATTTTGAATTTCTGCAGAAGACATGGCCAAATTTGTTGACAAGTACCCTGAGTACAGAAAAATGCATGGAACAGCCAAAGCATGTGACATTGGTCACAGAAATGAGCAAGAAGTTGAAGAGAGAAAACTCATGTTAGTTTGTGAAACAGAGCAGGAGTTATTTGTAATGGTGGTCAAGTGGCAGCATTTGAGGTAGTGTAATCACCTGTATCCTGTCTTGTTTTTCTCTCTTAAATATTGTTTATGTTACTTCATATATCCATGAGCCTACTTTAGTTATAATGCTTTCTCTAGATAATTTATAATAGAAATTATTATAAGATACATAAGTATGGATTTTGATATAATTTTTTAGACAGCTATATGATCATGACCAAGCGTAAGGAGTAGATTATCCTAGTACAGGATGCCAAAGAAAGGATGTTGTCTTGATGATTTTGTTGGTATGCAATACATGATGTTGATACACTCATCAGTATGAGACAGATTAAGATGGATTATGTTATTTACCCAATGCTCAAATATAGGTAATGAATTTACAAATTGTAATTTGTTAAAAATACAGTAAAAAAATGATACCAATAAAAAAAATTTGTTAAAATATATATAAAAAATGATGGCCTCGTGAAAGTAGTCTTACGCATTGGAACTAATAATAAACTTGAGTGGCTCCACCGACAGCAACTGCATTACTAGCCTCGCTTACATTATGTAAAGCATTTTCGTGGTTAAAATGTTTTTTACACAATATTTTCAAGGAAAATAAATTGTTTTATTATTATTATTATTAGTATTTATTATTTTTTTGAGATCCGAAATTTTTCTACTATTTGGTTGCACAAAATCTAAGGTTTCACAAAATTCTATGAAACCAACAAAAAGTTAGTAGGCGGTGGTGGGAGGAGCTTCTGTAATTTTTTTTTTTGGGGGGTGGGGTGGCAGTGGAGAGAAGTGGGACAGGGGAGGTAGGAAGGAGGTGTGGTATTTGGTTTTTTTTTTTTTAGTGTTAAGGGTATTTTTTTAATTATGTCAAAAAAAAAAATTAACTACATAATTGTTAGTTGTCAGTCAGAGTTGTTGGCCTTGGGTTTTAATTTATTTATAGGTAAGTCTTACTTAGTTTATGGACTTTTATGTGTGGTCTTTGGTCCAATTCATTCAGGAGTTTGTTTGTTGGTCAAAGTAGGAGTTCTAGTTCTATTGGGCAAAGCTAAGATCTAGAGTCTATAGAACTATCATTGCACTTAAAGAAAGATGGGAGTTGCTTAATAGAAAATTGAGTGTTTTTGAGTATTGAGGGCACTTTGGCCTTAATGTTCTTGTCTTCACCTTCAATTCTTTTCTCTTTTTTTAACTTTTTTTTTTTTTTGATAAGTACCAAGTTTAATTGAAAATGAGAAATACCTTCTGTTCACTTTCACTTCTTTCTTCACAAAAGAATGACATCCTCTCTTTAGGAACTCGCGACACTCCAAATACTCTTCGAAGGAAAGGAATGAGCAGTAATGCCACAAATAACCTGGTAGTGGGACCGCACATCAAAAGTATTCTCCCATTCAAGCTCCTGCTAACATTTATAGGAAAGGAATGAGCAGTAATGCCACAGATAACCAGGTAGTAGGACTGCTCATCAAAAGTACCACTCCCATTCAAGTGCCATCAAAAGTACTGCGCATCTGTTACCATCCGCATTACTGTCCACATTACTATTCAGGTGCACTGTTCACAACTGTAGTTAGATTTGATCTTAGTATCTTCTCATCTCTTTTGCAAACCTCAATCAAATCTTTTCTCATCCTTTCCCCAGTTATTAATTGACCCTAAATCCAAAATACTCCCATAAGACAGACAACAATTCCCCCATTGCGTCCTACGTCACTGGTGTCGGCATGAAGGAGGGAAAAGAGATTGTGAGGGTCATGCCTTGTTTGGAGAGAAGAGAAAGGTGGAGGGGATGTGGGTAGATGGCATAAATTATTTCCCACCTTTTTGCTGTAATTTCCACTCATCCATTGACTAGCAATTTTCAGTTGCACTAAACATATTATACACTAAAACAAATGGAGCCTAAACTTTTGGGGAGTTGAATGGATGATTGATCAATCAAATAATTCTTATATGCAAGAATATAAATTGACAAGCTGTTAGGAAGTCAAACAGTTGAGGTCATGGCATAATTTGAGAACTAATTTTAAAGAGATAGTTCATGGGATATGCTCTTTGCATTATGTTAGTGCCAGCTGATAAAGACTAGTAATGTAAATGCTTGAATTATGCAATGAATGATCAAATGTTATCTAAGCTTTTCAAACAAGTTCCATTTGATATATCACAGCATGCAATTGAAAACCCCTTATTTCTGGTGGTGATGAACATTGAGTGCTGGACTTATTATGAACATAAAGCACAGTCATGATATTAGTGAACTGTGCTTCAACCTTTACAAGTGTTGGTTTAGCTTAATGAGTATGAGACAAAATGAATTGGCTGTCCAGTTGGTGTTTAGCTTTATATTACGTGAGTTGGAAGATATATCTTCATGAATGATTCTTCAATTGAGATTCGATCTTTTTATTGTGAGTTGAGGAATCGCCCTGTTAGTCTTCTGGAAAGCAATTTGGGGGTTATGCTCCTGAAGAGTTTTTTTGCTTGTACAGTGGCATGGGGAAAGATTATTACGGCTGATAATTTAAGGAGGAGAGGCTTTTATTTAGTGGATTGGTGTTGCATGTGCATGTGATGGGAATCAAAGGGACCATCTTTTTGCTTCATCGTGGGAGGCTCACTAGTTATGGAATATTGTTTTAAAATATTTTGGGGTTGTGTAGTGATTTCTCCCTAAGAGAGTGAAGGATCTTTTGCTCTGGTGGAGGAACAGGTGTACCTTTGAGGATACGAATGCTTGAGGGAGCAACTTCTTTAGTCTTTTATGGACTTTATTTGATTGGTCACAGGCCTGGGACTCACATCTAGTGAGTCCCTCCCAATGTTTTTAGATTCCCTTTCTTCTTGTACATAGCTTTATGTCTCTTTTTTATTTTTGTGGCTACTTCATGTTTTCTTCCATGTCGTAGTCTTTTTTATCAATATCTTATCTTACCTAATAAAAAAAAAAATTTAGGAGGAGAGGACAATTGGCTAGTGACCACGCTTCATGAAGCAGAGGTCACTAGTTCAAATCTCCTCTTGGCTGACAGTATTGCCAAGTGCTTAACTTTGCAGGGGTTCAGAAGCACTATTGACACAATAGGACAAAAAAATGCTTAGTGTCATAGCGGGGTTGAAAGTCCAATTGGCAGGATCTGGGGTATGCGGAGAAGTATGACTGGCAATTTCTCCTCACTAGATAGGGCAGGGTAATTGTTGTGATTGTTTTTTTTTTTTGGATAGTGTAGGGAACCTGTCTAAGGAAGAGCTCTTTGGACTCTAGCCATTAAAACCTACAAGCAACTTCTCCCGCTCGTCAAACCACATGCACTAGGGCTTTCACCCCTAATGGGCTATTATAGAGTTTGTCCCCCCTATTCTCTTATTTGTTTATTTTTATTTTAGACTTGGTAATATTTGGAACTGTGACCTACCTATCAAAAAATATATATTTGGAACTGTGATCAACCCTAACCCAATCTAAGGCTTATCACTTGACCAAAGCCGAAGTAGGATGATACATTAGTGACAGGTGCAATATTGAGGTTTCTGATACCAATCAAAGCATTGGCATTAATTTTTACTTTACTAGTAATATATGACATTAAGTGTGGTTAGGCTGCAAAGAAGATTTTTGTGTACTGGATTTTGATAAATTTCAGCTGGATCAGACCCATACATTATTTATTAGTAATTTACGTGATTTATAGGCTGTTCACCTGATTGAGTTTGGACTTGCTATGGGCAAGATTGGGCAAAATTTTTATAATCCTGGAACACATTGGGCAAAGGTATCCTTCTTATATATCTAAATGGGTGTTCTTGGGCCAAATGGATAACAAGCAAAAGGTTTTATCCTGTATGTGCTTGCAAAGTTTTAATTAGATGGTCAGATTGTTGTCAAAAGAAGATGAGAATTGATTATTTGTGGTGCATGAAGTTGGGGTGAGCAATGCATTTTTTGTTCTAATCAATAAACAATTTGATTGTTAGTATTAACATCCAAATTTACAAATCACATGCAAGAATGTGATACATCCTTGCTTTGGCATTTCTTTTATCCTCCCTGACTCTCATAAAAGAATCTCTGCACACATTAAAACTAGAGTTTAGACCAATGGATAATCCAAGGAACTAAGGTTTGGTAAGCTGCACCTCTGGGTTCATTTTGCGGTACTGCTTAGCATTTTAAAATGTTAGTGTCAAGTATTCTTGTGTTTCCAAAAATACAAACAATGTTACTAAAACATACCAAACGGCCCTCAATTTCAAGTGTTTTTGCAGCATGTGTTCAAGTTTCATGCCACTGGGAGAAAAGTCACATCCTAGTTTTAAGTTTCCACAAGTTTTTGATCTGCCCAATGTTTGAATTTCTAGGGTTTATACTTCTTCCTGATGAAACCAACAAAGCCTAGGTTTAGTCTCTTCATGGCCACTAAGCCTTAGTCCTTTGGGGTTGGCTATGGATCTAAGCCATTTTTGGGAGGGTGGGGATAAATAGGTTCTCTAGAGGTGTTATGTGTTGGTTTGAAGTTTCATAGGCGATTAGCAGTTAATGACATCATCCAATAGGATTAACTCAAAAATTTATGCCTTCATAAAAAACGAAAGGCCTACAGTGCAATATTGCTTATGTTTGATTACCTAATATTCCTTTCTGTGTTACAAGATTATAATGCTATTTGGTTCCTGAATTATTGTTTTATTAGCACATCATGCTTATTCCTTCAAGTTATTGTCTGAAACAGTGCTCATCTACTGATATTGAGGTGCCATAACACCGTTTAGATGATTAACACTTCGGGGCCTAAATGGCACTTATATGGCACACCATCAAATAACACCGGGAGGGAGAGATGTGATAGTTGGAAGCTTTTATGTCAATAGACTTCCTACTGATATATGATTTGAGATTCCTGAATTTGACATTTGAAATTAGAGCCGGAAATATCTAGTATACTGTTCAAATGTTGAGCAATGGCATTCTTCCCTTTTCAAACTTCCAATGCAGGCAGTGACAAATCTTTAAACAATGAAAGTGTATCTGATATTGACCGTTTACGCTTAAGATGCTTATGCTTTGCGCTACGCAGAAGGAAAGCCCTGTTCAATTGATGCAATCCTTTTCAACAAACTGGCTTCTCGGTCTGCCGGGCACAAACCAGGGGTAAAATAAGCAAAACCAGCATTTCTGTTCTTGCATGCTTTGATGCTTTAGCAGAGCAGCAAATATGTTGAAATTGTTGTGTTCCTTAAGTTAGTTGTAGATGATTCACTGGTTTGAAAAATTCAACATGGTATGATACGCTTGTCCAGTTCGTCTGAAGCAAGCAGGCTGATGCTAAGCGAACTGTGATCTTTTTGAAATCGAGATCTTTTGAATATTGCTCGTAATATGCTTCAGGGACTGAAGGTTAGTTAGAAACACTTCACTTTCTGCTTGCGGATGTGGTTAGATGCTTATACATCATTTTCCCACATGCTGTAGGGGTTGAGAATGTTTACACTCAGCACCAGCCCCTTTTGTTCCAAAACCATGGAAAGTATTTCAAGGGAATGCTTGATATTTACTACCCATATGTTGGCAATCACTTTCAGCAGGGCAGGCTCGCTTTCTAAAATAACTGTTTCTTCCCAGGAATGCTGCAGTTTATCTCTTTTGCAAATTTTGGAATGTAGCGTGGTTTCTTTCCACTGTTTTAAAAACCTGAACAGACCAGCTGATTCAACTGGTTCAAGCAAGAACTCTATACCAATCCAACATAGCCTAAAACTGTAAAACATGATTTTCTGAAAAACCGGGCTTAACTGAATAACCAGTGGCCATTGCAAAACTGGTAACTGGAAACTTGCTGTGTATGTGTGGGGTACATGTTTATGTATGTGTGTTGGTTTGTATGTATGATGCATGTGTGCATATTATCAGAAGTAGTGCCAAGATAATTCTAGTTATGTTACTATTACTAATTTTACTTTAATAATGAGAAGAGTTTATGAGGAAAACCCTACTTCTTCATACAAATTTTCTCAGTCTAAATAACATATTACTCTCATCAAATATAAGATGCTAATGTCTAACTTTTCAGCACTTGTTAAAGAACGTATGCTGGTCCGTAACGCCCCCACCCCCAAAAAAAAAAAAAAACAAAGAAATGAAGGTATGCTGGTCCGCTAATGGCTCATTTGAAGCAAACCTATCAACATAGTTTATGGCAGGTCACACACCAAAAGGTATCAATTAGGATTTCTTATCTTGGAGTTTGCCTCCTGTGCATATTTTGGGCATTGGATGCTTCACCCTGACACTATGCTATATATAGTCATAGGGATTGATATGAGTTAACTGAGGTGGCTGTGTCCTCAATTTGTTGGAAGACAGTTTTTAAGACATCTAGCCTACCCCCGTGTCCTTGAGATTACTGTTCATTTAATGGAAACTATTACTGTTTCTACAGCTTCTGATTACCATGCATCCAAATTAGATATATAATTTTTGATAAGTACAAGTTGTGGCTAAGAGGAAAAAAAAGAAGAGAAATCCTAGTGCATGGAGGTATGCAAGGAAAACACTTGAAAAAAATTTTATATAATAGTTTTTTTTCATTAAGAAAGTGCAAAAAGGGGCACAACTTTCGTACATGGATGACAAAAAGAAGACCCTAAAGAAATAAAATTAACATGTACAAAAGAAAAGCTAAAACCAATGAGTCCAGCGAAGGAATCTCCTCCCTTGTAAGAAAATACTAAAAAGAGGGGGAAAAGGATCAAGATATGAAATTAAAAATGTCTATAAATTCCAGAAACAAAAGTAATGGTAAGCTAGAAGTAGATGTTAATGTCAAAAACTTGAGAAGTCCCTTGACTGCACTTATCTCTCTCTGCTTTTTTCTACTTACTTATCAGTCTCTATTCTTCTTCATTTATGTTAAGATCCTACACAGTGGTATTACAACAACACATCGTTTGTATATTTGAGTTTTGAATTCTCTATAATACATGATACAGCAGCCTCTTTAGTGAAATATAGCCTTCAAATAAAGATTTTTAAAAGGCTTTGATAATATAGTTGAAATGACAAACACTTCATCTTTGAGCAGGCCACAGTGAAGTAGTCATATCTATTGTTGGAGGGACGACATATGAAGAGTCACGTTGTTGCTTTACAAATGCCAGCAATTCTGGAATCTGTTTTATACTCGGTGGTTCTGTGGTTCTGAATTTAAAGAGGTATGTATGCTTTTTTGAATCATCATTAGATTTTAGAAGACGGTATTGCCGTGCTAGTTGTGGTTCATGCTTGGCACACACTAGCTTTAAATGATAAACTTCGGCGGTCTTCTATCTTCTTGCATCAGCTGCAAATTAGAGAATGGAAGTGGGTTCGATTGCATCATATGTTAATTTGACACTCTGGTGAAACTTTAAGGCTTGTGGATTTTGGTTTGGCATTACTCATCCCATGTAGGTTGCAAGCATGCAATGATTTGTGGTTTCTTAAAATTTACAAATCAAAATTCTTTTAAAGTTCCATTTTTGACCCAATCTCGACCCAAGCCTAGAGAATGGAAGGTTGTTATAAGCCAGACTTCTATAACTTCAGTCACACTTTTACTGAACTTAAATCTCAACTAATATAAACAAATTACAAATTGTATTTAATTTATACTCTTTGTCATATTTATATGATATGCTTAGTTATATAGTGATAAATTTCTGAGGCTAGTTTAGTTATTTGATGGAATATAGTTAAAGCGAAACTATCCTTGCTTACACGATTTCTGATAATAATCATTTTGGCCAAAAAAAACCAGGTTTCTGAAAGACTTGAAGAAGCTCAAAGGATAGCCTGCTCTAGCACAGCAGTGATTTAAAGGCCCATAATATGAGTCTTGAGAGCCAATAGATAATTTTTATGGCTTTATACAGAGCTTTTGACTTGGTGACTGGCAGTGGTAAGATTGTTAATGAATATTGGGAAGAGGAACTTGATGATCATCAGAATCAACCCACCTTTCTTGCATAAGACATCCAATATTCACCAATTTGCCGAGGAATAAAAAGTAAATAGGTTTTATGGAGACTAAACCCATTGCGTATTGGAATATGAGATATTACTGATTTGCGAGAAACAATTTGCAGATAGCCTTATTAAGCTTGTTTAACAACACTACCTTGCCTTGTGAACGAAATAAAATCACACAATTTTTTCTTTTCTTTTTGGATTGTATAGATGCTTGATTTATCCTAGGTAGTTTTGTACTTGGACCATATTGTGAAAAGTTACAGCTGAGCATATGGTTGAGCCAGGGCCAGGGGTTTTGTTTATACTTGAGCAATCAATGTTCTAGTGACATGGGAAGTTTATGAATATTTGTGTGCATAACTGGTATTGAAACTTTGCTATTATATATTTTGATCTTGTTTTCTGGTGAATTATATTATCAGGGAGAATCTTTTGCTTTTATTAATTGGTGTTGTGTCCAATTATGCACCTGTAGACCTTGGTCCTCTCGATTCAGCCGAGACATCTTCCAAATTACACTGTCTTTGCTTTCTTTGCCTGAACACAAACACAGACAAGCTTTCATATAACCAAGCTGTTAGTAGATTGGCGTTAAAATGTACTTGCTGATGCTTTATACTTAATGAAGGATGGGTGGATCAGTTTAAAATTAAAATAGTGAGCTACAAGTTCTAAAACCCTCTTTAAACTCTGTTGTGGGAATATCTAACTCTCAGCATGCTCTCTCTCTCTCTCTATCTCATGAAATCATACACAAGGGGAAAAAAAAAAAAAAAAACCTTGACCGGTCATTTCATTTTTTTAAATGTATAAAAATCATATCATGTATGAATTTAAACTGCCCAAAAAATTATAAAATTTAAGAACATTTTTTTATTTTTACTTAAATTAGTGAAGTAAAGTAATTTATATCTTTTCCTTATCTGTTGGTAAAAAGTGTTACATACATGACGACACTCCTTAAGAAATACCATCAATAGATTCAATACTATCAATAAAAGTAATGAAGTTTGAGCTGAGTAAGACCATTTTTCTTAGCATATTGAGCTGAGTAAAAAAAAAAAAAAATTTATTCGAATGACATCATAAATTTTAGAAGTTGATTGAACATTGATGATGCTGAAAATCGTTAGTGAATTGATCGTTTACACGTGTCAATGGGTGCACCTGAAGAATAAAAGAGAAGAACCAATCAAAGGGCACCGATGGAGTACCGATCAAAGACCCTCCGAAGGTTAAGTCAGAAGAGAGCTCCAACAATGCAAAAGAGTATGAGCTTTAGACAAATTGTGCGTACCTTTGTGAGAGAGGGTTTTAGGGGTTATATAGTGGTGTAGATTTGACCTTAATTTCTTGAGGAGGAAGGCCTTTCCTTATGGGGAGAACTCTCCATCAAATTTTCGGATTTTTCGGGATGGTCTTCCTTGCAGATGACTCTCAATTATGGTTGGGCGTAGAGTGCAAGGCTTTTCCATATCAAGATTCTTGATGAGCACTTCTAGCCACGTGGGAGCCATGTGAGTATCGTGCGTCCCCCTTTATTGGGTCCGTCCGCCTGAGGTCCATTCACTTTGTTGGGTCCGTCCATATTGAGGTTTGCTTCCTCTGGATCCGTCTACCCACGGAAATGTGTTCGTTAGTCCTGTCATGTCGTCAGCCTAATAAGACCATCTATTATATTACAGGGTGGACTTTGTCAGACTAAACAATCAGAGATTTGGTTCGTTCACTTATGCTTCGTGTTGTCAGCTTTGTAGGTCTAAAAATACCCTTATCAGCTGCCCCCTCAGCACATGGGTCCTTCAGTTTTACCCTGATTGGACTCATGGGGTGACAGATTCTTGCAGCCATCGTCTCTTTCCTCGGGAGTTATGCTTTGATTTGAGGGTTTACGTGGCGCGTTTTGAGTGGGTGCATTTATTTTTCGAGGCGTTGCTTCGTCTCCTGCACAAAATTTTTTTTTTTGGGGAACCGTTAACCCGTCACTAAGCAAAGAGAAATTTTCAATCCTAAAAGGTTGAATGTTTCGTTTTCAAATGTTAGGAGGACCAAGGCTCTTCGCATAATACAACAACTATTAAAACACAACCAAAAATTAATGATTTTATATTTTGATGACCTAGTGGTCCAAATCAAAACTTGAGTTGAAGATGGCCAACAACACATCATTGAGCGTGAAAAGGGCACTATAGATTAGAGATTGGAGAATACCCGTCCTTCTTGCGGACTTAGTAATAATTTAGGTATGTTTCATTATACGTCTTTCATCCGTCCACCTTGCAGATTTGTTAATAATTAGATGTACTTCATTATATATCATTCATCCGTCCACCTCGTGGGCTTAGTCAACGTATCCGTCCATCTTGTGGACATAAATTTGGATGCTTTTTGACACATCTGTTCATTTTGTGGACTTAGTTCATATATCCGTCCATCTTGTGGCATCCGTCCACATTGTGGATTTTATAAATTTTTGGTACTAGTTTGTATCTGCCCGTTCTATGGGCGTAGTAAATTTTGGATACTAATTTGTATCTGTCCATTCTATGGACTTAGTAAATTTTGGATACTAGTTTGTATCCGATCGTTCGTCACCTGGATCATTCATCACTCTGTAGGTAGGAAGATTTAGATCTTTTACCAAGGTACTCGTTAGTGGATTGGTTCGTCCGTCCACCCGTAGGTAAGAGGGCTTAAATTTTTAACAAGGCAATTATGAAGGGCTTGTTTCGTCTGTTCACCCTTTAGGTAGAAGGACTTAGATTTTTGACCAAGGCACTCGGGAGTGGCTTAGTTCGTCCTTCCTCCTGTAGGTAGGAAGACTTAGACTTAAGACACTCATTGGTGGCTTAGTTCATTTACCCACCCGTATGTAGGAAGACTTAGTTTTTTGACCAAGGCATTCGTGGGTGGCTTGGTTCATCCGTCCACTCATAAGTAGGAATTAAAATTTTTTACCAAGGCACTCGTGAGTGACTTGGTTGGTCTGTCCTCCCGTAGGTAGAAAGAACTAGCTTTTTTACCAAGGCACTTGTAGGTGGCTTGGTTCGTTCATCCACCCGTGGGTAGGAGGACTTATATTTTTACCAAGGCACCCATGGGTGGCTTGGTTCGTCCGTTCACCTATAAGTAGGACTTTAATTTTTAACCAAGGCACTTGTGGATGACTTGGTTCGTCCGTCCACCCGTAGGTAGGAAGACTTAGAATTTTTTACCAAGGCCCTTGTGGGTGGCTTGGTTCGTCCGTCCACCCGAAGTTAGGAAGACTTATAATTTTGTCCAAGACACTCGTGAGTGGCTTTGGTTTGTCCTTCCACTCGTAGGTAGGACTTAAATTTTTTACCAAGGCACTTGTGGGGGTGACTTGGTTCGTCTGTCCACCCGTAAGTAGGAAGACTTAGAATTTTGACCAAGGCACTCGTGAGTGGCTTGGTTCATCATTCCACCAGTAGGTAGGACTTAAATTTTTTACCAAGGCACTCGTGAGTAACATGGTTCGTCCGGCCTCCCCT
>JARYZH020000801.1:0-66570 GCA_030021035.2 Notholithocarpus densiflorus
CAATATCTTTTCAAGAAAATCTAGAATCACAATATTTTGTGCCACAACTCTAGCAAGTGACCTATAGAAAAAGTTCCTTGATCCTCATACCACAAATGCTTTCTTCTACAAGATTCCTTTTCTATAGGGCTGAGCAGAGAGACCAATTATTTTTGGCTTTCTTCAGTTGGTGGTGTTACACGAACGCTTTTCAACCTTAGTAGCAACTAGCAACAAGCAAGGAAGAAAACTCTTTAATCATTTCTTCTTCATTTGTTTTCAACATGCAAGGAAGTAATATGTTTTTACCATTTCTTTGTTTTTTTAATGAATAGTTTCTTTACTTTTATAATTTCTTTTGAATAAATAGTTGAGCAATGCAAATGGCTCATACTTCACCGATATAAAATTTGAATAGTGTGATTGTTTGGGCTTTGTTTATAGATTTTCAATCCATATGATATGGGTTCTTAGTAGCAGGATTTTTGATAAAAGAATGATTTTAAGTAGATGATTTACCTGTGATAACATTGTATCGTTATAACCAAATACAAGCATTGACAGACTTTTTCTGCATGAATTTTTGTTGCTGCTTTATGCCACTATTGTCAATTAAATCAAATTAAAAATATAACGAATAAGAAGATTTGTGCAGTACAAACACTTTTTGGAGATGCTGTGAGGTTGATGCCTGTGAATGTGGAGGCATTAGTGTTTAGCGGCCAGAATAGCAAGAAGTTACTGTTGCCACTCAAGAGTACATGTTATTTTATAATTATACAATGAAAACAATCGGGCGTAGCCGGGAGTTTTACGGCCAAGGCGGGTGCGAGCAGTGAAGGTTGAATCGCAAATGATGAGTATCGTCGTTGTATGGATAGTCTATATTTTAGGTTGATATGGGCATGCTTTGAGATAAGCTCGTCGGATTTAAATGCTTGTTTGTTGATAGAAAATTGAATGTTGTTTACGTGATGCGGATAAGTCATCTGCCAGTTGGTCTTGAACATTTGGAGGGGTGGGGGTGTTCATCGGGCATTGAAGTATCAGCGTTTGTTTACTGACCCGCAGTGTCTAGATTTACGAATTGCTAACATCTTTCTTAAAGAATCATCAATTGTTTTTCGTTGCACATAATTCTTTTAGCTTTAGAATATATTTCAATTAACTTTGAAAGAAGTTTAAAAATAAAATTTTAATTGAGAATTTTTACTTAGTTATATGGATGTTATTCTTACTCAAGAAAAAACAAATTTCCACTATAATTAAACATACAACCCATTTTTAATATGACTTTAATTAATAATAACCCCTCAAATAAAAAACAAAATTAAACATACAAGTTGGTACACAATATAAACCAAACAATTTAACACACCTGACGAATCACAGCCACATGATATCCAACTAATCAAAAATAGGTAATAAATCAAACAATTTTACCTTAGAAACTTTGTCTTCACAGAAGTGCAAGATGGGTCACCAGTGTGGCAATACTACTTTCTTTTGTATGCCATTTAGATCTTGTAGAAGCTACCATCTCAAACAATCTCCCATGCATTCAATCATGTATTTCTCTAAAAATCTATGAAAATATAAAGAGCATGTGAATATTTAGGTGTAAATAGTTGAAAAATAAAAAAAAAGACACTAAAAGAGATGAATGTCAAATGCTTAGAAAGAAAGAAAACTCACTAGTCACCAAGTTCCAAAACTAAGCTAATGAAGAAAGAAAAATTGGTCGAGTTTTTTTTTTTTTTCCGATTTGTGAGTGAAGGGTGGGTTTTGGAAATTTGAGTAGGTGAGCAACGGTACAGATTACAAATGAAAGTGTATCAAAGAAGACAAAACAAAAAAGAATAAGAAGTATCCATAAATAAAATAAAATAAAAAGAATAAGAAGTAAAAAAGGGTTTCGTGGGTTAGTGGGTGGATTTTTTTGAGATGAAGAAAAGTGAAGTTTTGTTTTAGTATTTGGACTTGAGTGGCGAACATTTTATTTGGGTGTAAGGTGATAGGCGCAAACAAAGTTGGGCTTGGGAGGAATATTTGGTGGGGCTTGGGAGAATGGTGAGAGTGGGCGTAGGGCGCTGTCCAATATGGGGAGGGCCAATTTTTCTATACTGCAATGGATTTTTTTTTTTTTTTTTTTTTTTTTTTGCGGTAGGGCCCCAGAGCCACTACGTGGCTCAGCCCACAAAAAACAATGCAACGAGGGGCTATATACACGATACAACTTCAATGTCATAAATAGGGGTTGATTTGTTATTAAGCATTATAGGGGTTGATTAATATTGCTTTTCCCATATGTTATGGTAATTAAATCTATTAGTCATTAGCACAATGCGATCGTAGGATAGTTGAATAAAAAGTTATACACATTCACTTTTATTGGTACAATCATTTTGAAACCAATCAAGATTTGATAATTCCTAATTCAAAATAATTGTTTAGAAAATATGTATAAATATATTAGTCAAAATAAAGCAACATTCATCTAAAAACCACAATGATATGGTTCAAGCATGTTTCCAGTAAAAAACCATTTCAAATAATTACAACACATCAATTTCTAGAAAGAAACCTCATCCCAAGAATAATGAGCTATCCCATCAAAACATTGTATTACTTTCTCTTTTAAATTGTCACATAAAAAAATAAATAAATAAAATAAGTAGACTCCATACTACCTAAAGATCATTGCCAATTATCACACAATAAAAAATGATATGATTGAAAATAAAAGATTGGATAAATACTAACAAAATTATATAAATCTGTGATAAGCCATTATACATTTATAGGATTTAGATACCACATGATTTAAAAGGGTTGGAGCTTAAGAGTAAAATGGTGATCTAGACAATTAAATATTTTTATTATTACTCTACCACTCTCTGTCATAGTACAAACAAAGTCATTAAGCACTCAATTCAAATTCTAACTATAATTAAGGAATTTCCAAATATTATTTTCGATACTACAAGCAACATATAACGCCTTGCTCTACCTTTGACTTCCATCAAGTGTAACAATTTATATTTTAATAATTAAACAAATGCAAGAGAATGAGAATTTTACCAAAATCTTTTTGCTTGTTAAATCATTGATATTTATCCTTTTAAAAAATATGATTCTGGCAGAAAAACTAATCAATTTATACAATGCAAACTATTGGGCTCTCTTGAAAATTGTTAGTGTGTTTCGCATTTAACTTATTAGCCAAAGATTCTAATCCGATAAACATGTGTTTGTTAAATTATAGAAAACTTTTTAGTCTATAGTTTGTCCCCTATTCTCATCCCAAACAATATATATGGCTCCATAGTCTTGGCATATTAAATTACAGACAACTTTTAGCCTTTGAACACAACATCATTTAATGTTAGTTGGTATGAAAAGTCTTTTTACTTCAAAATACAATCGACAAAAAAATAAATAAATAAATATATAAATAAAAAAACCCACAAAAGCATAAGTCTAGAAATAATCGAATTATATGTTGGAAAATTCACGGTATATCTTTCTGATGTAACTCTGCATCAAAAATAGATGTTGGACAAATATTGATCTGAATAGATGTCATATTCCCATTTCCTTGTCTCTTTGTTTTCTCTTATCGACTATGAACTATCATTTGGCCAACCCTTGCAATTTTGAATTACTTCTCTAGTCACACCTCTTTCTCTTTTATCATAGTTTAAATAAAGATTATATAATATTTAAAAGGAAAAAAATTAAAAGATTATGTAATATTTACAAAGGAAAAAAATCATATAATAGACCAATGAGCTTTGAAACAGCTCAAAATGACATTTCCACTTCTGTTAAAAGCAAGGGTGGTGACAATTTACAATTAAAAAAAATGCAAATGGAAATTAAATAAAGAACTTGAAATTATTGATTCTTTTTTTTTTTTTTGAAGAAAATTTTTCATTTATGTTAAATAGAGTTCAATACAACGAGTGGCTGTTGGGGTAGTGAGAATGGTGGTATGACCAATCAAAATTCTATCAACCAAAGTGAACTAAAAATATAGGTAAGAATGTGATGCTATGTTTGCGGTTCAATAGACAAACCTTTAATTGCACACAAACTTCCTAGCTCTCTCTTTATGTCATACGTAATTGTGTCCCCAATTTGTTAGGCTTATGAATATATTATTCTAAGATTGATTACGGTGTCGTCCCTTCAAGTATCACTTAGGTATCCAAGGGCCAGCCAGACTTGAAGTTTAGGGCTGACTGGCTAGTTGGCTTCTTTGCGAGGTTTTTTTTTTTTTTTTTGAGTTTTGTACGTTTGTTTTTTGCTAGTGAGCAATTATTTTGTTTAAGAACTTTTTAAAGGGCTAGTTGTTTTGTTTTGAGTAAAGTGAAATTAATTATCTTAGTATTTTTAACTTTTCTATTAGTATTTTGTTATTGTGCTAATTTTTGGGCTTGTAAATTTTGTTTTAGATTTTAGATCTATAAATTTTTAAGAGAAATTATATGTCCATGACAATTTCATAATATTTTACAATAAATTCTAGAGTAATAGGTTATTACTTGGTTGTTATTAGGATAAAAAGTAATCTTGATGTTGGGTTCAGAATTTGAACAAATAACAACTAGCGCATGATTTGTTGTAAAAATGTTATGCATTAACCTTAACATTTTTTTAATGGCCTTTAAGCGAGGAAAATGCTAGAGCTATAAATTCTTTTAAAAATTGCTAATATGGTGAGTGGTTGTTAGCCCAAGTAAAGTTATGTAAAGTGGTGGGCCCAAAATGCGAACTAATAAGACTTTGTACCTCAATGATTTGTAAATGTTGTAGATAGGTTTGTGCGCTATCAGCATTCTTTAAAAAGAATCAATATTAAGAGGAGAGAGAGAGAAAATGTAATTTTATTGAACAAAATTGCTAAAATTTGTGTGTGTATTAATAAAAAAATTTGGGGAGGATTTCCCCACTAGTCAATAACCTCCACCCTAAAAATTAGCCAACCTTACGACTGTGGCTCCCCCGATAGTACCTCTAGTCGTAGTTGAATCTTTGTCGTAACAAGCAATGCTTTTCGATTAGTACCTACGGTTGCTCCACCATCTCGAATGATTACTCAAACTTCTATATAGAGGCACTGCACATTAAGATTTACCTTTACATGCTACATTGAAGTTATAAGGTTTCCAACGCTCAAATTGAATTTCAATTTTAAATGTATAATACTATTGATATATTAGAAATTGGAGCATTACATGATTTAGTTCTTGTGAGTGTGAAATTGCCTGGGAAAATATCTATACCATTTAATCATCTATTTCAATAAAATTTAGATAGATAGAAAATAAAAATAAATAAAATAAAATAAAAGGAAGCAATTTTAGGAGTTTTTCATTTCTCTGAATCGATAACCTATCGCCTTATATCACAAAGCAGCAAAGAGCAAAATCATAATAAATAAAGTAAGAGGAGTTACAAACATTGAGAAAATATGAGTTTCAGATTTTAATATATATTTTCAAGATTGTAGTTTTCTTGTTTCAAACAACGCTAATAGCTAAATCATAATACTTGGGCATAATGCATAACCTTGTCATTATCAACATTATATTAAAATTAAAATATTTAATCGGGATAGATAAGAGAAGCTTGACTAAGTTCCACCTAAAAGCTCTCTCTAGCTTCAGATTGTACATACCAATTCGGGAGAGAGAGAAATAAAGAATGAGTTGATAGAAAAACAAAATCAAGTCAACCCATCAATTGACTTCAGGGGAAAAAATAAAGGTTGAAGAATTGGAGTTCAATAACATATATAATGAGAAAAGGATGCTCTCAAGGTATTAAAAAGAACTAATACAAACTGCAGCGTTATTGATAATTATTTTTATGGTGGTTTGTTATTTTTTGTACAATTTAACTAATTTGTATGGTAATGTATTTCATAATCATATTTTTATTAATTATAGGAACAATCATAAATCATAAATATAAATTTTGTCGTATAAAATAAAAAATAATACAATTTTTCGAAGCTAAAAGAGAAGGATTAACAAAAATATTCATTTTTGAATAAAAGTTATTTATAACATTTTGTAAATCATTAAAAAAGAATATAAAATTTAGAAATTATTCTTTTAGTTTTAAACAAACTTTCTCAAATCTTATTTTCTACTTACAAATCCAAAACACCCGAACGTAACTAAAAAATTAAGGGTGTTTGGTAGAGAGTTTGAAGTAATATTGTTTGGGTGTTTTTGATATCTGGCGTGGGTGAAAAAAGTGTATAAAAATGTAGTGAAATGTTGTTTAAAATACTCAAAAGTGTGTTCAAAATGGGCTACCAAACAGGCCCTAACAAAACTTAACAATGATTAATTGGACCAATTAGGAAGACAATTTGTTATTAATAATAATCTATTAAAAGGTTATTGTCTTTGCAGAAATTGTAATTTCGTCCATAAAACATATTATCAAATAAACAATTATTATGAAATCTAAGAATTAAATTTCTATATATGCATTGTTATAAAAAAATAATAAAAATAATAAAAATAAAATTGCCAAAAGCTAAAATTTGTCACCCATCAATTATTTTTGTTTGGCTAACCTTTGCTTTTCTCTAAATAAATGGCATTATAAGTACTTCTAATACAACTATTAGAGTTCTTTGTCAACCACAAAGGATTAAAAATAAACAAAATTAGTAAAGTCTTATTGTTTAACATCTAAATTGAGCACTATAAAATCATGCACTATGTAAATAGAATAAATACCAAATTATCCAAATCATGCTATATAATAGAATAATATTATATTTTTATATGTTATATTTAATTGTATAATGTAATAGGATAACATTTAACGATCAAAGAGAACCCAAAAAAAAAAAAAAAAAAAAAAACAACAACAACAATTTAAAAAACAAAACTAAATCGCATTAATGCAAAGTAGAGTTTTAAAAAGAATATAAAATTATCAACCTAAAAAGCAAAGATGTAAAGAAAATTTAAAAAAATCCACAAAAAAATTGAGAGAGGGCTTTTTTGTGAGAGCTATGTATAAAATGGAAGAGATAGTGACAAATTTATAAGTAAAGTGTGAATAAGAAGAGGCAAAATAAGGAAGATGAAAAAAGAGGAAAAGAATGATATTAATGTGTAGGTAGTGGGGAGATGAAAAAGGTAAAGAGAGGAAAAAGATTAGAGAAGTAGCGGGAAAAATAAGAAAAGGTGGAGGGAGAAAGGTTATAGAAATTAAATATTTTAAAAAAAAATATTAAAAAACAATTATAGGAAAATTAGAAAGAAAAAAATAATGGCGTGTAGACGATGTGGGTACCGGTGGAGCTTGTAATGTATTCATCTTTACTGACCGAACTTTTAAATATATAATAATAATATAGATGATCATTTGAAACACAACTCCTACAAAATGATATTAACTTCTGACAAAGCAATTAAAAATTTTACTTTTAGTAATATCCAGAATTGATGCATTGTTCAAAAGAGTAGCATATTTTTTTTTAATAGGCATAAAGGTGAAAGCTTCCAACTATATTCTATACTAAACCTAATTTATTGAAATAATAGATTTTATTATGTAAACCACAATGTACAATGGATTCAAACAAATGTGCTAAGAAAGGAGGCAACCCATTCAAACACTCTCACTTAGTCAGCTATATTTGCACTTATTACAATAGTGTATACAAAAGAAATAGTTTTAAATTGAAATTGAAAGAGTGAATTCAAGAACCAAACCAAGGTAAGTGAGATTCGGAGATTGCTATCAAAAGCCTAGACGGCTCTTTGATTATCACCTTTACAATAATGTTCCTTAGCCTCGGTCTTGATTGCCAATTGAGCTACTCCCATACTCACCTAGTTATCATCATTGCTTCTATTTTAACTGAAGAGCTTTGCTCATGGGAAATAAAACACCTAGAGTGATCACTAATGTGAATTCACATTTTAGTTCGCGGCCGGCGTGTGACTCTTGTAAGTAAACAAAGCCCAATAAAAATATGCTACGTGGTAAGCGAGTCTGCTATTAATAATAATAAATGCGTGTAATAGGCAAATAATAATAAAAAATTATATATATTTATTTAATACCGTCTCAAGTCAGCGTAAAATAACAATTAAAAAAATACATTTTCATGTTTTTTTTCTAAATTCTTTAAAATAAAATAAAATAATAAAATTAAAAAAATTTATTCCTTTCATTATTTTTTTTGAACAACATGTTGATGTTGATGTTCTTTGTGTTCATCCTGATCCCCCCGAACATGAATTATATTCTTGATCAATAAGGTTTAACAAAATTACATTTATTATGCATTTCTTGGCAATCAAACGCAACAAATTTTCATTTATTACAAACCCAGAAAAAATTAAATTTCAACCCAAAACTTCCTTATCAAAAACCAGTTCCCCCAACCTTCTAAAACATTCTCAAGCTTCCTCTCTCTTCCCGAAACTCAAAGCTTTTCTCTCTCTTCCAAAAAACGGAGATCTCTCTCTTCAAGAAACATGTTCATGGCCGAAAGCAGGCTCTACCTCACTTGCTCATCGCCCTGCCACCACCACAACTGGTTGTGGTGCTTTTCTTTCTCTGGCTGGCCCATTCTCTTTATCTCTTGATTTGCTCCAAGCCCAAGCCCAAATGCCTCAAGCTCCTCGCTCAGATCGGTGCTTTGCTCTCTCTCTCTCTCTGGCTCAGATCGATGTCTTTCTCTCTCGGTGGGTCTCTCTGTCTCAGACCGGTGTCTCTCCCTCCCGATTCCACTTTCACTGCTCGCCCCTCCTTGTTTCCTCCCCTCTCCACAACCTTCCATAGCTTTGATCTGGGTTTAGAGAGAGTTTGGGCTGGTGTGGTGGTAGTTGTGAAACAAAAATCGGTGGTGGTCGATGGTTGTGGCTGATGGTCGGTTGGGTCCGGTGGTGGGTCGAAGGGGTGGGTTGTTGTTGGAGTGGGTCGTGGGGTGAGTTTGATTGTTGATTGCTGGGGTTTGAGATAATTTTGGTGTTCTTGTTGGAGATCAGTTTGTGTTTGTGTTTGATTTGACAAGAAAGGGTAAGAAAATCCTAGAAAATCTGAGTTTTTGTTCTTATGTTTAATCTGGGTTTGTGTTCTTTAGCAGTGTTCTTGTTGAAGATAATACCAGATCTAAATTCAAATATTTTTAATTTTAATTTTGCTTTGTGTTGGTATGGTTGAGCTGGGTTTGTGTTGAGTATGTATGGATTGATTTTGTTTTGGATAATTTGCTTTATGTATATATACATAAATGGTTGATTTTGTTTGTACAATAAGCCATTTATGATTTTTCTGAGTTTGTTTTGTTGTGTTACTTATGTTTGATTTTCTGGGTTCGTATGATTTTTTGAGTTTGTGCTCCTGTCTTTTGATATGAAAAGGATGGCGAATCTAAATTCATGTTTTTTTTTTTTTGGTTAAAATTGATAAATTAATTTTTAAAATTTTAAGCTGACTTGACATTTATTAAATAACAAATAAAATTTATTATTATTATTTTATTAAATACGTCAACAGTTACTGTCTTGAAGCGGTGGTTAAATTCTTGCGTAGGATATTTGTTAAGTAAGTGATGGTAAGGGCCGAAAATAGAGCGCGTTTTTAGTTTTAGAATTAAAATTGGTAAAATAAAAATGTAGGGGCCAAAATATTATTATTAGGCTTAAATTGAATTTTGAAAGATGGACCTTTGGGTGTCTCTATAGTTTACCCTAATATGCATTTGTGGTACAGTTTATTTAGTGTAAGTAATCTGTTAGGATAATGAATTATAAACAAATAAAGATCTTGATTTTTGGGTGCTCAATATTCTATAATCATTACTTTTATAATATATGCCATAACCAACTTAGACATGATAAGAACTTGTGTCTTATTTTATAATAGATTCAGTAATTTATCTTTTCTTTGTTGTAATGGTGTCTAATATTTTCATCATACGGGTAAATTTTAGATTCCCTTTTAGTATATACTTGTAATTTATTGTACGATGAATTAAAGAGATACTTGTAATTATAAACTTCATGTTTATTCTCTTTTCCTGCTTGTGTGTGTCTTGTGTGCCATTTGTATATATGTTGTTGCAGATTCTCATTTAGTTTAATGGCCTCAGGGGCCAGCTAATCTGATATGTTACGTTAGCTGCTGGTAGCTTGAGCATGAATGGCAACAGGATATTGCAGCTATTACAAAGTTGGCTATTAGGGAGTGTCTACAGTATGCAAGTAATTGATGCCATCTACTTATCTGATAAATAATTTATGCATCTACTTTTTGGGGTATGATGATACTGCTTGTTCACTGTTTTATGTGTGTAATTATAACGGCCCTTCAACCGCAAAGTGTGGATGGAAGTAGGATCAACAAATTTAATAGCTGACATATAAACTTGAGATTTCTTAATTTTGTTTGAATAAATTAGAAACAACTTATGAAAGAGCATCAAGTCTTCTAGGCTAAGATTTGTAGGCACTAATATGAACCTTGGTATCAACAGGGACATAATGTCTAATGAGGCAATTTGGAAAAATTAAGATGTCATGGTGCCTTCATATAAAAGAGGAGGTCTTTTACTATCACAGTGTAAATAAGAAAAATGCTAGTGTTATAAGCCTATTCATATCTGTCCCAAAAACATTACATCAATAATCTGAAGTCTAGGGTATGACAAATATAGAGGCAATTGTATTTGCTATAATAGCTACCATGTAGTTCTTTTTCATGTTAATGAAAGTTCTTTTGGATATGGAGACCATTTGCTCCTTTATAAATGCAAAGCCTTTCATTTAGTATAATATTGTCTCTCAAATTTTTTTCTTTTAAGAGCTTTCATCTAGTGCTTCATGACCCATTAAGAGGCTGCTTTAACCAAAAAACATTCTGAAGATATTTCATTGACTTGTTCAATCTCTCTTCCTCCAATACCTTTTTGATGTGTGAAGGCTTATTTTCTTACATGTAATCATATCATAAATTTTTGCTTATGTGCAGTTTGGTAGCTTTTACATCATTGATAGGTACTCTATGTGTTTTTATAAGTCTTTTTATTTGACAAATAATTATTTATGTTATTCATTTGTGTAATTAAATTGGAATGGAATCTCATTTATTATTTTCTGCATTATCTGATCAATTCTTGTATTTTCTACCTTTTCCTTTATAATGTGATTCTCATATTTCTAAACCTTTTTAATTGTTTATGGCAAATCTGATTTAGACCCCTGTGTTGTTGTATTCTCTCCAAAGAATTCATTTCAAGAGCTTTTATATAGTGCTTCATGACTCACTAGAATTAGACTGCTTCAATAATAAATAATAAAAAATTGAAGACATTGCAATAAACATTCAGTGTCTTCCCCTATTTACATTATGAAAAATATATATATATATATATATATATATATTTTACGATGTAACCATATAGTAAATTTTTGCTTATGTGCAGTTTGGTAAGCTTTTACATCATTAATCAGTACTCTGTGTTGTTTTTAGTCTTTTTCATGTGACAAATAATTATTTTATTGATTTTCATTTTGTACAATTTGAATAGTTCCCCATATCTTTTCTGCATTATCTCAAATTCTGCTACTTGTGTGTTCTACTTTTCCTTTATCAAGTGATTTATTTCTAAGCTTTTTTCAATTGCTTTGACCAAATCTGATTTGTGCCTATGTTGTAGTAGTATTGTCTCTCAAGGGGTGATTCAGGAGGTCAAGGTCTGTGCTTATGGCCTAAATAGGAACCTTCATTGGCACAAGTATCAGAATTAAAATCTTCATTGAGAAATCCTCTCGTTTGCCACATCGAGGTACGTGTCAGATCGTTGGCAGGAAAGATGCTCGATAACTTGTAACATCATACTGACCCTAAGATGACATTTTTATTTATAAACAAAATTTTAAACCTTGGATTAACTAAAATGGCATCTCCAGCTTTACTAAATAAATCATTAACCTTAAACAATGATGGAGGTGAAGTATTCCAAAGATCAAGTATACTTGATGGAGATATGTAGTGAGGATAGTATACGGACTGATTCAACAGAAAATCTCCAACTCTTCAATATAAATGCTCCACGTGAACTTTGACTGAATTTATATGCCCTGTGATGAGTCATTGTAAAAGCATAACCCTGTACATTGCAATTATATTATCAATCTTTTTGCCACAGATATATTTGAGATTGTTATATTTATTTTAAGTTGAGGATTGAACTGTACTAATGATATTGATAACTTTCACTTATGTAATCACACTATATATGTAGAGTTGCATCCTTGAGGCACACGCAATATAACTTTCATTTGACAAAAATAGGGTTGCAATGGCATTGTAACCTACCCCATTTGTAAGTTTACATGGGTAATTGTGTAACATGTTAACTATTTCCAATTATAGTTTAATTTCCAAAAGCTGGTTCTAGATAATTAGGATTTCAGTGAACTATACTTGGCATGTTGTCGGAGGATTATTGATGTCATTAAGGGTTAATGCAGATGTTCATATCAATGTGTCTCCAATCCACTATATCCTACTGTTGCTAACTGAAAAGGACAAAGTGTTTCACTTTTGCGTTCTATACTGTCGATGGTACACATCCAGGCTGGGACATGGTTACATATATTACTACTAGATGCACCTGCACCCATGGAACACGCACAAACTCATGTGCGATATATGCTCTATATTTTGTCTCTTATTGTAATACAGTATTGTTTGGCCCTTCCAACCTGAAAGAAATCTAAATCTCCCATGTTGTGTAAATTTCATTAGGGTTTAGTTAGATCTGAATCGTATCTTACTAAAATAGGTGCTTGCAGCTTTTGCATGTTTTGATCTCTTTATGTTATTAGAACTTGACACTATGGTTGATATTAACACTTCCCTCTTTGTTCAAATTGACCATTGATCAAAATGCCTTTTTTTAATTAAAAAAAAAAATTGTATCTATTTCTTTGATGATTGCAATTTAGTTTGAAAAACTTGGAGTTCTCAATAAAAAATTTTATGTCTCTTTTGTTATTTGAATACTTTTGTGATATATGGGTTTTATTCTTTAGGTGGGAAATATACTTCAAATCTGAATTAATGGTTAATTTTTGTCATGATGTGAAATTTGACTTGTTTATCTGTAAGTTGCAGTTTGAGATATGGGTTTTATCCTATTGGATTAGTCTAAGGAACATTGGGAATATGTTACTACAAAATTTTTCAGTAATATGCAAAGATTCTGGACTTTAAAATGAGGCACAAAGATTGTAAATTTTGAAAATGAGATATAGTTGAAGACAGTAATCTTTTCTAGTGCTCATTTCTATCCAGAAATGGAGTTTGGGTAGAACAAGCATCTGAACAAGTCATTTTTACTGCCTGGCTTTTCCCTGAGTGGTTAGGTTATTAGAAGCTTGGATGCATTTAGAAACTTGATTTTATGATATAAGAAAGAATTTTTAGGGTATGAACATATAGGTTATTTGATCTCTCTCGCTCTCTCTCATATCGCGACTCTAACATCTATTCCATCAAAAAAAAAAAAAAAAAGACTTAACATTTATTAGATTGCTATTTTCTTTTTCTTGCCATTAAATTTTTTTAGCCTTTATGGTTTACTTCTTTGACCTTTTTATCATCCTCTGGTCCTTCATCCTCTATTCTGGGTTTAAGTTCTTTAGTAATATAAGGTTTGAATTTTGTACTTCCAATTAAATGATATAAATATCTGGAGTCTGATATAGCCAAGTGGCAGGAGGTTTTGCAGAGAATTCATTAACCATGGAGACCATGATTCAATAGTCAAATATGAGCAGTTGGGTTAAGTGGATTAATTCTGATCCACCTTCAACCATGTGCACCTGGTGTGGTGCAATTTTGGGAACGAGGTAACCCTTCTTTCTAAACTTTCCTTCCAAGTGGAAAGTTGATGGTCTTCTCAAAGAAGATGAGTGAGGCTTCTTTAATGCATGATCATGTGATGTAGCTTAGCTTGGTTACCGGAAGAGAATAAAATTTGGGATTTGATTTGGGAATAAATGTCATTTTGCCCGATCATCTTGTAGTTCTTTTGCGATAAGCTTGTTGTGAGCAGTCCTCTCTTATCAAGCGGGAGGATTAGGTGCAGTGCGGCCAGATGCGTCCTCATGTTATGTAATACTTTTTATTTTTAACTTTTTAAATAATAATTGCCCAAAAATCTGGTTATCTTTGCTTATTTTAATGATTAAATGTGATTATTGAAGAAAAAAGAATGGTAGGGACAAGGTTGGATTTAGGAGTTTCCTTACTATGTGAGTGGGAACATAGCTGGATTTATATTAGATGATCCAGCTCCTTTTAAATTTCTTTATGGTTTAAATCTACTGTGCAGGAACAGCCTGGCTTTGGCAGACTACTTTGCAAATGAAAATCTAAAGTGGCATGGAACTTGTTTGTTGTAAATCTGAGATTGAGTGAAAGGTACTCGCTGGTTGTTAGCATTGGCTTAGTACTACTGCTATTAGTCTTTCCACTTATGAGGCCTTTTTAAATGTGTGGTATAAATAGGGTGCTGGTGATTTTGTCCTTCTAAGTAGCACAGCTGTATCAATTTTTGCTCAGGAAAGAAGCGTATTAGTTGGAATCGGCTATTATAACGTTCATTGGAAGCATCAGCAGCAGGTTGATAAGTTTTTGCATCAAACAGGAAGATAGAAGTTTGGTTGGCTGTAAATATGTTTATGGGTTTATGTGAGATGCAGTTGCTTGTTCTGAGTAGTCCTCTAATAATCAAAGTAGAGGCTCTGCCTACCCAAAAAAAAAAAAAATCCAAACTAGCTTAATCTTGTTGTATATGTTGCAGTTCTTATAATAGGTGATTGAATTTGAGGTAATGACTCAACCCATGAGAGCATAATACTTTTTGATTGGCAAGAACTCTCGGGCTTTTTGTAAAAATGAACTGATAATAGAAAGATTTTGCAATGATCGTCTAGAAGCTATATTAGACCAGATAGATTACAATGAAATGGCTCATCTAGGCCCATCTAACGCACCAATTTAGGCCCGACATCTCCTATTTTAGGCCTAAAACACGATTTCTCTACTGTTAGGCCTACAACATATTCATTTCTGTGGCGAAACACGTTAACAGGTCATCTAGAAGCGGATTGTTTATTTTGTAGGCAAATTTCTTACTACTTTTCAAGATTCTCTTTATTATTTAATTGGAAGGAAATTTCTTTTCCTTCGCTTTGGAAATGATTCAAACGCTACACTCCAAAATAAGCGGGTACCTAAGAAAGTGTGAAAGTGAATCAGTATGGAAAGACCTTTGGTTACCAACAACCAGTCTTCTCAGCTTTCGCGTTGGGCCACCAACTATGAAATTGTATTCTCTAAAAAGTTAATCAGATTATAAATGGTATTTTCACAGTAGACTATCATATAGTCTACTTGGCCTCAAAGCAGCAACTAACATTCAATTTCTTCCTCTGTCATTCCCATTCTCTCAAAAATTCATTCAGAAAAACCTCTAATTTTAATTTTCATTAACTTTCCTTTGCCCTAATTTCATCAGATTTCTTTCTCCTTTTCCTTTTAGATCTTCTCAAACGTACCATATCACTATGGCTATTCTGACAAGCGAGCAGCCTCCTCTTCCTCCATCTCCCACCAAAAATACAAATATGATGTGTTCTTGAGTTTCGGAGGAAGATACCCGCATGGATTTTACGAGCCATTTGAATGGCATTTTGAAGGCGAAGGAATTCACGCCTTCATCGATGAACTCCCAGGAGAAGAAATTTCTACTAAACTTCTCGAAGTTATTAGAAGTTGAGGTTGTGGTGATATAAGGGAAGCTATGTGTAAATGGTGCTTGGATTGAGCTGTCGAGTGCTTGAGTGTAAGAAGAATGGACGGATGGTCTTCTAGAGTGTTTATAAAGTGGATCCTCAGTCTACATTAACCAAAAGGAAGAATTTGGAGAAGCTTTAGTAAGACATGAAGTATATAATATAAAGAAGGTGCAAAGATGGAGGAAGCTCTAAACAAAGTGGTATATTTGGTTTGACCTACGAGGCGGGTATTTAGTACTACCATTTCCTTTATTTATTTTATTGTTATAATTTTCGTTGTGTGTTTAGAGCGCTAAATTTTAAAGTAAATTAACACCGGTTCCACTAATTTTTTCATTGATGGCTTTATTTTTTTGGGTCAAATTAACAAAGTATTAATTTTTAATTACTAATCTAGTTGCTACAAAGATCAATGACAGAAACATAAGAATATAAAATCAGACAAATCTTACAATTAATTCTAGGACTTTCTTCCTGCAATATTTAGAAAGTTTTTTGAAAAAGTACTTAATAATTTGTAAAAACATGAAAAGTAGGTCCCTAATAACATCTTCACATATATAAAATTTATGTAATTTACTTTTTTTTTTTGAGGGAGTGTAATTTACTTTTATTAACAGCTAGTGTTATGCATGTGTGATGCAAGGTATAATAAAAATCATATTTAAACTAAAGAAAATACTTCAATAATATTGTTAAAGTGAATTATAAATTAGATAATAAAAATTTACTTAAGTTACATGGTGAATACACACCATGTAAAACCAGAAAGTTTAACATAGATTATAAAATCATTTAAAATAATAATAGAAACACGTTCTAGAATTTCTTGAAATTTATAATTGACTTTTTATCAAAATATTATTTTATATTTTAAATATTTTGTACTGCAGTTTTACTTAAAGTAAACTATGTTAATAATTTTAATTTATTTATAATAAGCAAGGGTGGAGTATATTACCTTCACATAGTGCAAACATGACTTGTATAAATTAAACTTTTATTATTAAACCAAAAATTTGTAGTAGGCCATTAACATAATATAAAATAAATAATGAAATTTCTCTCAAAATTTAGAAAAACTCTTCGGAGTAGAATTTTAATTGGGTAACTTTTATTTAAAATTTATGAAACATTGATAGAGTTCAACTTAGAACAGCTATGAAATTGTTATAATTTACTTATAATACACCAAATGATCTAAAAGAGAAAAAAAGAAAAAGAAAAATATAAACCAAATAAATGAAAGAGGAGGGCATCCATAGCACAACTACAATGTAGGATACAATTTTATTAGTATATAGTATATGGTATGATATAATTTGGACATAAAATTATAAAATTTACTGTACCAAATTTTTATTGACAATAATTACTTGATTGATTTATTTTATCATTTAAAAATTTTATATAGTGTACTAAATGTTTTATAATTTCACTAACAACATAAGTGGCACAATTTAATATTTAATTTATAATTAACCAATTTTTTTTACGAAAATTAGCAAAACTTTTAAGGCATAGGAAATTGGCTCAACAGAGTATATGCATGTAGTAACCACAACTTTTAGGTTCTTTTGTTATATACAGGTCGTTGATTTGCACAATGCGCATAAATGTTTTATAAAAGGTAATACAAAATATACCTATTATAATCAGTAAAAAATTTCTCTATTATCAAATGAAAAAAATTTATATCGAACTTAAAAGGGTAAAGCATAAAAATAACCGTTTCCATATATTATTTACAATATAGTTAGCTATGTTAGAAATTTGACAAATTTTCTCAATATCAAATTTATCTCCTAATATCAAATCCTGGAAAATGTATCTAAAAATTTATAAGTTAGACAAAAACAAAAAAATGAAACAACTACTTTTAGGACCTAAAATACATCAAAACCTTGATTAAGGGAAAAAAGTCACCTCTGATATAAATGTGAAAACTTATCTCAAATTTAAAAATAAAATAATGTAAATAGCATAAAAATTTCCAAAAAACCAAACCCTTACAAAAACTTGATTCAAAACCTAAAAAGGAACAAATATATATAAATATATATATATATAATTAAATTGTTTTCTACCTCCTGTCAAACAAAAAAAAAAAGTGTACATATACAAACACTTTCGAGGATCTAAAGTCAAAAAAAAAAAAAAAAAAACCATCAACAGCCAAATTGCTCTTCAATTTTTCTCATTAATCCATCCCAAGTCTTTAATTTTGTGAAAATTTGTGGTAGAATTGTGGAAGTGCAACGGAAGGAAATATAAAATAATTAAATTCCTAAATTCCCATATATATAAGCTAATATCATGTAATCTCTTCTAAAAACAATGTATAATTTGAACCATATAATTGTGATTTTTAAAGCGTACTGTATGTAGCCACACCAGGGCTACCTGCTAGTTAATAATTAAAGCTAACAAGCTATTAATTGAGGCCATTTTTAGTTTCAAAAAAAAAAAAAAAAAATTGGCCATTTTTAGTGTGTATGTATTGTGATTTTTAAATATTTAAAAATTTTATTCTCTCTACTTTTAGTTACCATAGTCTCTTGTTTTAATTTTGCAAAAACCAAATGTGGATCAAATAATATTAGTAGTAAATAAACATAAATTAATTTGAGTATGATAGTGGAGGTAACGTTATATCGCTAACCGCCTTTGGAAACTTTTCGGCCATGGCCATAACATTGCTAACATAAATGAGATGTGACACAATGAGAAGGAAAGGTTAAAAAATAATGTAATGCTAGAATTTAGAGATAATGCAGGTAAAATTGATTAAAAAAATTATAGAGATATAAGTTTTTTTTTTTTTGAGGAATATAGAGATATAAGTTGAGGAGTCATATATTGCCAAAAGATATATGGTTTATTATGATTGATAAGTTACAATGAGGTTAGAGAGAATGTGTAAAGTCATGAAATTGTACTATTAGATATAGTAATATTATATATATATTTATATATATACATATATATAAAATGGTGTTGTGGTGATGATGTGGCTTAACATAAAAAAAGGCATAACAAAAATTAAATTCTACGCTTTAACTTTTATATATTATTATATAGATATAGATATGGAGTCATATGATATTTAGTTAGCCAGTGCACAAATGAAACATCTTGAAGATTTGGTCCCCTTGTTCATATTTCTATATTACCGATTTCTAGCATTCATACTTTTTGTGTTATATAAATGGCGATTTACGGTACTCTCAATTTAGATTTATTGAAGAGATTTTAAAAAGATCTAAAGTGCTCAAAATTAAATCACATGAAATTATACATTGTAAAATATCTGTTGGAATAGATACTGGAGTGTAATGACGTCATAAATCGGTGTTTAGATATTAAATCAAATGATGTCCGCATTGTAGGGATCTTTGGCCTTCCGGTGGGTAAGACAACAATTGCAAAAGTTATTTTAACACAATTCATTATTGTTTTGATGGAAGTAGCTTTCTAGATAATGTTGAGTGAAAATCGGGACAAATGACCAATCATTCTTCAAAGGCATTTACATTACCAAAAAATATAAAGTATCCTTCAATTGAGTATAAAGTCAATAGCCCAGCTGCAGCCAAGGCACCTCAACAATCAAAATCTGGTCCCAACATGATGAAAGCTGAATAACAAGCTAAAAATACGATGGTCCCTTCAAATGAAATCCATTAAGACAGCTGCTACTTTGTTCCCAAACTTTCAATGGCGTAAGAGGTCAACAGCATAACTCGTCCGATCTGTCAAAAACTACTGAAAACTGCTAAAAGGCCTTCAAGCAATCACCTCTTATAGAATACTGCCAAGGTCTTCCATTAGTTCTAAAAATAATTGGTGCGGATATTAGCAATGGAAGAACTAAACGCCGAATGGAAAAGTGCGTTAGATAAATACAAAATAATTCCCAAAGGGAGACGTAAAAATACTCAAAATAAGCTATGATGGATTGGACCAAACTCAACGAAATTTTTTTCTTGATATTGCTTTTCTTAAAGGATTCTACAAAGATCAAGTTGTAGATATACTAAGAAACATCAGTTTCCATGAACCATATTATGATATTGCAAGACTTATTGATAAATTGTCTTATAATTGTGCAGGATAACAAATTATGATCACCATGACTTGATTCAACAAATGGGTTGGGAAATTGTTCGACAAGAATCACGAGATATGATTGAGCGTAGTAATTTATTGTGTTATGATTCTCACAGAAATACTAATTGAAAATACGGTATGAGTTGTTTTGATTTACTTTTTCTATTTTTCACAAGGGGATTTAAGTATTTTATTCCTTTTTTTTTAATGTTTAGAAAATATAATTTTATGAGCGTGGCTTTTGTTTAAAAGTTTAACAATCTATAATTTTGGTGAATTATTTTACATTGTGGTTTGCTTAATGTTTTGTTCAATTAGAGGTCAAATGAAGTCGAGGCATAACGGTGTGCTTGCCTAAACCAAAAAACATGAGTTACTTGAAAAGATGAGAATCTCAAATATTTGAAAGTTCGCAATGTAATTTGTGAAGACCTTGAATCTCTTCCCAATGGGTTGAGGTTACTTGATTGGAATGGGTTCCTTTATCTTCCTTAAAGTGACCTTTGAGCCTAAAAACCTAGTTGTACTCAATATAAACAAAGCCCGCAATAAAATTGGATGGCATTTAGGTTATGATCATTAGCATTTATAAATTCTTATTAGACTTTTTTTTTTAATGAGTGCTTTTAGGGAACAAGTTAAGGTGCATTTTTTTGTGGTTAAAACTAAAACCGTGCATTTAATACTAAATTAAATAATATTTTTATACATTTTCAATGAACAAAAATCAATTTGTGCACTTAAAAAGAAGTAATGTTACATGCACTACAAGTTTTACAATATTGAGTGTACAAATTGTTCGAATTGATGTGTTATCGATCGTAAATAGACGATTGAATATTTATTTATGAGTTAGTTGAAATAGCATTCGTTCGTTATTCATTAGTTTGTAAATTTTATTTTTGTAATACTTGTAGTATCATTAGCATTTTAAAAAAATGTTTACAATAATTTAAACAATTGAAACTTGTAGTATTTCTTAATCTATCCTCTTAGCCTATCATAATTTTTTTCTTTTTACTAATAAATTTCAAAAAAATATTTCTTCTTTCTACAGAGGTGTCGATTCGAAACATTGATATATATGGATTTATCATATTGTAAAAATATTACAAAGGTACCCGACTTATCACTGATTACCCCAAACATAAAGGAGTTGAACCTTCGTAAATGCATAAATTTAGTTGAGGGTTCATCAGTTCGTTGGACTTCTTGAAGAGCTTAAATACTGGAATCTCCGGGGATGCCAAAATCTTAGAATTATACCAAGAAACCTCAAGTAAAATCTCTAAAAAAGTTTCATTTCTTGGGCTGTAGAAAGTGTAAGCAAGGAACGGAAGCGTTGTTTTTTCATCAATAGGATATCATTGCCCTTCAGAGGTTAAGTATAAGTTTTAAAAACGTGAAAGAGGTTCAAATAGCATCTCTAATTTAAAAATCTTAGCTTTCTCTGTATGGATAGTTGTGACAATTTCCAAAGCCATGGATACTCCTGATTGTTTCCCCAAATTAAATTTTTAGGTATCTGTTACAACAACATTACTACCCTCCCTGAAATCAATATCATATTTCAGAAATTAAAAATTCTTCTCTTTCACCTGCACAGACCTTGAAATTCAATGCCTCACCCATCTAGAAAGGTTTATATACATACAAGGGTGCCCTTCCTTGGATTCACAATCAAACAGAAGATTATTGATCCAGGTCTCTCCTTTCTCATGAGAAAGAAATAATTTTGTTTAACTTTCTAAATATAATATATGACTAAATTTGCTAAACTAAAGTTTCTTAAATTTGCATCAGTTTAAAGAAATGGTTGGGCTTCCACAAAATATGCCAAATTTGCATCAGGACTCTGTTTCTGAAAAGTGCTGCGATACATCTAAAATGTGTTCTACATCTGACTTTGTTAATGATGGATGTGGATTTCAGTTTGACCTTGTCCTTCAAGGAACTAAGATTCCAAAGTGGTTCAACCATCAAAGTGTTGGAAGCTCCATATCATTCTCAGTTGGTTCGGAATCTCAGACATTTGCTTTCTGTGTTGCTTTAAAAATAGAACTGAAGGATATTGTGGCAAGTCGATCTGAAAGGTTTCTTTGTTCTGTCTACATTTTCTTCAAAGGTTATAAAAAATGGTTCTTTTCAACTAAATTTTTTTTAGATTCATCATCTCTCTTATGTGGTTTCATTATCGAAGCAATAGCTCATTTGACGGCATATTTTTAGAGGTGCAACAACGTTAAGTTTCTATTTGAAGTTTCAGATTATGATCAAAAATGGCAAAATTACAATGAAGGTGTGGGGCGAGTATGGCGTGCATCTATTCATTCTCGGAATCCTGCTGTAGATAAGATGGCTCTGTAGGTCGTGAAAGTTTAGAGTGTCATTTGAGTGAAAGCTTTAAAAATGTTTTACGTGAAATTATTTCTGAAAGCGCCATTGGTTACCAGCGTTCTTGCTACGTGAAATAGTGAAGATTCATTTACGTATTTGATGTTGTGCTATGCCAAAGGAGTATGGTATGGTGGTAGATGGGGTTTTTAGTCGGAAATGATCAGAGCTCATTGTAATGGAATTTACAATGGAGCAATATGTTTAATACTAGTGAGTTACTGAGAAAGAATCACCAAAGATGAGTTCACACTATATACGGCAGTGGCAATGAAAATCCTTTGGATGCTTTGAGAGGCTTTGGTTTTGGCTTGCTAAACTGCACCATAAACCAATTTAAATCCAAAGTCTAAATGCGAACAGACGGTATGAGCTTTTGCCAAGACCACTCACCCAAGAGCAAAGCGGGAGAAGTGCTTGGACAAACCACTCGATCAATTGAGTGGCTTAATTTGTTCATCATGTGATCAAAACAATGTGAAAACTGGCTGTGGTTCTCCAAGATCAAACCGGGAATGGGAGAGCTATCCCGGACGTGGCATAAACATCAACAGCAAGGAAGGGTGCCATTGGCCAAAGAAAGTGCAAATTGTGGTAAGAGGGTACAAAGGTAAGCATTCCATGTATTTGATAAAATGTTTCTATGGGCTGAATGAATGAACTCCTCTTTCTTTTCTAGAGGGGAGTTTCAGTATATATATATATATATATATATGTGTGTGTGTGTGTGTGTGTGTGTGTGTGTATAATGGTAAAAAAATATGGTAGATTAAACAATTGGATTGCTATTTCTCTTTCTTTTTGTAGTCGGATGAATCTCCTCTAGAGATACTCTTTATTTGTTAGCTTGTTGTTGAGTATTTATCTTTTAGATTGTTCTGTTTGAATTACCCAGCTTCATTGTAAATCTAGCTTGCAAGTCAATTCTGCTTTGGCTTTGGCTTCTTCATTTGGAAATCTAGTTAGATCAAAAAGAACATTTGATGCTTTTTCTTAGAAATACATTCTCTCATTGCTTCTTTGCAAGCCAAATTCTGTTAACTTCATCTCATGTGCTGTCAGGTGCCTGTTTTGAGTGCAGATCACGTGGCTGAGTCCGTTGTGTCACGAGCAAAGATTCATGAACCAGGGTGTGATCAGCCATCAAGCACTTTGTAGATAAATGTCAGATTAACAGCTAAAGGCAGACCTTCTGGAATTGCCACCACTGATTGTGACTGCTTCAGTGACATGCATGATCAGCCATCCTGCACTTCATCTAATACTTTGAGTTTAAAATATGTCTGAGTAGAAGATTTAGAGTATCAGAGCAACAAATGTTCTCATTTCATCTATTAAAAATTGCATGCTGTGGTTTTTTTCGATTTAATTTTCTGTTCATTTCTTTTACATGATGTCTATGATTTCAACCAACATCAATGGATAGTGGTTGGCTTAAAAAATATTGTTGCTTTGAGTCATACTTAAGTATAACCAAGCTGCTTGTCTTGTGATGTTACTCTCTCAAAGTAAGGGGCTGCACCTTGTTGGTGGTAGAGGAGACGTGATTGGTCAAATTTATAATTCTCATGATGATGTTTCAATCTTCAATTCCTTTTCATCATACGTCTGCATACATGAATTTAGCATTATAAATTGATGAGTTACATATTGATTTCTTTTATTCTTTTCCTCTTATGTTACAACATTAGCAGCGATTATTCTTTGGCTGCCTTTTGTGGAGACCCCTTAGAAGATTGGCTTTTAGTGTCACTAGAAAGGTTCCTAGTTGAATCAATTTGTTATCATTTACTTTCTGCTCAGCTTAAATTATGCCATTTCAACATTCTTTACTATGCGAGGACTGTGTTATCATCTTTATGAGTTACAATGAGTAAATGGGAAATCGCTGAATTTTAAATGCTTTTATTTTCTTGTAATGCAATACATCAATGTAGAATGTATTTAATTTTTATGTTGCAATCGTAGAAATGGACCCCATTTACATGTGTTATAAGGCTGTTGGTGGGTGTGAAATGGACCCCATTAACCAATATCTAATAAACAAAATCACATAGAAAATGCTTATGTGTTGTAAATATATAAAATAACCAAATAGAAGGACTATATTTCAAAGCTAATTTGGGTTTGAAAAATCTGATTCAGTGCTTTGAATAATCGAAAATTACCAAACTTGATGAAAATAATTAACAAGGACAAAAGCTGATAAGGTAAACTGTTAACTTTATATCCTGATGTTTTTATTTGAAGCAGTTTTATGTAAGAAACATGCAAACTTGTTTGCAGAAAATTCTTTCCAGTGAGTGAAAGGCAAAGACAAAGCTGCAATTTCAATTCAAGTATCTGATTGCCCTCACTCCAACTTCTCAGTATTGGCTTAGACCATTGAGGTATGCTTATGAGTATGAAAGTATGTTACTTTGCTTGGGATGATGCTTGAATTAAACAAATGAAACTCTACAATTTATAATTTGCCTTCTTGCAATTTGAACTAAAACTTATTTTGAGCTTTAGGTTGGCAAACGATCACCTTACACAAGTCACATCAAAGAAGTGATTTGTGTATGAACAAAATTAGTTGTAGCCTACAAAATAAACATTACTACATATTTGAATATCTAATTGTTAAATTGCATGTTAACACCTTCTTATCTGGCATGTAAAATTTTGTGTCCGATTGGATATTATTCTTATATGATCTATAAGGCATATTTTATGCATAATTTTTAAAGCGTAAAAACTTGCAGATTTAAATAATTTGTTGATGACATAGCTATTAATCTTTAAATTTTCTAAATTTTGCAAGCATGGAGGATGTAAGAATAGATGTAATCCAATGGTGAATTTGTCAAAATTCACCTCTAATAAAAAAGATATTAAGTAAGGCTAAAACCAATTTTGTAGCTAAACTTTGTCCTTGTCTACAAGTTGGCTTGTAAAGAGACCTAGATGGAACTATATGCGGCTGGTCTGAGATTGTTAGTACCTGAAACCAGGGCATGTATCTTGTGGAAGCTAGGGCATCCAAAATTTAAGACAATAACTTCATTATATCTACAATGGAATATTTTTATAAAAGGTTGATGTGGAATTCTTAAATTACTCTCTTCTTGGTTGGCTGCCTTGTGAGGCCAATTTTATGCATGTGCCTGCTGCTTTCTAATGAATAAACTTTATTTCTTGTTTTTTTTTTTTTTTTTTTATACTATAACTTGGGGTCTTTTTGGGGACAATAACTTTTTTATGAAGGAAAATATATGCATATTTTAAATATGGTATGTCTAAAAATATATTTTATAAGGAAAGTAAAAATTCTCTAATAAGAATAATAATTTTCTGTTGTATTATTCATTTTATGTTAACTATCAAAACTTGTGGCTTTGAATGGAATTAGCGTTGTGATATACGCAAAAACTAATGGGACATTGTATTACATTAGAAAGAATTGGGGTGTACAACACAAAGTTATCTATATACATATAAGAAATATAAACTTCAATCCCATGGAAGGCAAAAGCCACCTTGGCCTCCGCTGCTTAACTAATAGCATACTGCTTTGCCTCGGAATAAGGTGTTCCAGGATGGGACACGTGTAATTTCAATTTTATTTAATGCTACTTAGGAAGAAATAAATCTTCATCTTCCTTTTAGAGATGCTGTTGTTCTCTTGCCAGATACTATTCTACCTAGGTAATATGACACGAGCATTGTTGCAAAACTTGGGAGCTGAGAACTTTGATAATTTCTTCTTGTTGAAGCAAATTAAATTTCTGGTTTGGTTTATTGACAATGTCGTCTTTTCTATCACCAATTATGCAAGCTGATGAAAAGATGGCGGACAATTCTATGCAATAAAATAATGTGTTTTCTTGTAAGTTTTGCATGTAACTTTATTAGGAATAGTGTTTTCCTAAATTTTGTGGTGTTGGTATTGTAATTTGGTTTCAATCAATATGGGGTAATCATGTGGTCACTTTGCTCGAGTTTGGTTTATTTTCTTCATTGTGATTTTAGTTAGTAGTATGACTTAAGGCTCTCCATATTGCTGATTTGTTACATATGACAACATATAAGCAAGATCAAATGTTGACTAATATTCTGGTTGGTCAGAGTTGGAGCAGGATTCTTTGATTTTCTAAAGTTTGAGTTTTGTAATAGAACTTCTCAAACTAGATATTCATTGCTTCTTGTCTAGTTGAATCTATAGATTTTATACTCGATTGTGTTTGTCTTTTTATTTCTCCATGCTAAGAAAGTTCAGGAAGAATGACTTTGCAACTGAACTTTAGTATGACTTTTTCATACTTAGTGAAGCAAATAATTACTTTAAAGTAGGTAATTAATATTTGTCATAGGGTTGACCTTATTTAATGAATTGAGCGGGAATAGTTTTTCTTTCTACCGTCATGTCATGTTAAAGTCTAGCTCAGTGCAGTTTCTTGAATTTATATCCCTTAGTCTCTCAGAGCTTCCTCGTAGTAAGGTGTGAATAGCCTTCTCACTCTTCCTCTTCACCAAAACTCCACTTCAGTTTTTTTCTCTGAATTCTCTGACTTAAAGTCTTCAACATGGATTATAGATTTCATTGATATTCATATCAAAAACAGCAAGGAGCTCTGAAATCTTCACATGCGATTAAGAATCTATATTTTAAATATTACTTGGTTGTTCTTAAACCAACTCCTTCTTGCTCTATATCAAGAATATATGATACTATTTTGAGAATTACCTTCCCTCATTGCTTATTTAAAGGCAAATCCTGTTACCATGGTCTCATTTAATGTAAGGGTGCCTATTTTGTTAGTCTGGATTGTTATGTCTGACCCAGATTGGCAACTAGCCAACACATAATCAACATGCACTTCATAGAATAAGCCAAAGAGTAGAGTAACAGCGAGACAATACCAACAAGTGCATTGTTAAAATATGTTGGTGCCGCCCATCCTCATTACGTCAACCCTGACGACTCTACTCGTTAGAGAGCTTCTCAAATTGCCTGGATTGCTTGAAGTTATAGACAGCAGAAACAGCAACAACCAGAATGACAGCAACGATAATACTCCCACTATGACACTACCCATCTTTCTAGCCATGCTGTTTGATACCTAAGGCAGAGAGTATAGCACAGGTTGAAAGTAAAATAACGATGGTGTCCTCGGGTACTTCAAAGACATAACTAAGGAGCTTTTTACAGGTGCCTTTTGGTACTTACTGGCAACATAACATTCTTTTATGAATAAAATCAACCATAGTATCACTAATATCTCCTTGCTTATGTCTGTTTCAAGAATCACAACCAATCTTTTGCTCTGCAGAGTGCCTCAAAGCCTGAGAGTTCTCATTCCTCACAATGTCACGGAACCTTTCAGATCAACAATAGAGAAATAGGTTTTGTCATGCAAGGAACTTCTTCTTTGCCTCGCAAACAATTGGATGCTGAGTCATTGGTTTAATCTGAAGTGAAAACAATTAGTATTTGCCAATCAAAATAGCAATGTGAGCGCTGAATTCTGTTTATGAAGTGAGGAGCTAGGGAAACTGAGATAGGGATCTTTGTTTATGATGGCTCTTGCTTATGATGTTTAGCCCTGGGTGACACTGTTTGGACAAGTAACAGATGTTTAGTGTGGGCCTCTCTTTATATGTTCTTTCATTTTTGGCCATATGTAGACCTTTTTGATATCCTACTTTGGAAAAATTTAAACTGCAGATTGTGTTACTGTGCCTTTGGTTGACCCTGGGTCGTTTGGATACTTTTGTACCATATTTATGGTATTCTTATCTAATCCTTGATTCTGTTTGAAAATAGGCTATAAAGGAATGTTAATAACCATTTATTTGTAAAATTTGAAAGAAAAGAAAGTGCCCCGTGGCTCGAGTCAATGAACTCTTAGTCATACCTTTTTTAAATATCAAATTAATTGCGTACTTTTGAAAACTTGGTCTTAAATAAAAAAATGGCTTCTAAAGCTTGAGTCTTCTTGGATTGCAGCATTCATGGCACAGCTTGTTGCTCTACTGATACCTACAGTGTAGAGGTTTGCTCAATGTGTAGATTCACCTATTTGCTGTCTTGTGGGTTTATCCAGAAGAATCATAATCGATAGGTGTGCTCTGACTTGGTTGTTGAGGTGTCTTACGCTTCTAGGAATGCTATTATATGTTTGACCATGTGGTTGGGGGAGGATTTGATAATTTTTTAGGCATGTATTAGAATAAATACTAGGTTATGTGTACAGGTTTGTTACTCCAAATGTGGCTCATATTAATGCACCATGGTGTGGATTAATATTCAAGGAGCTAAAAGCAAGTTGTTTTGACTCATCTTGTGCCAGACTACTATGATAAATGGGTTGTGCTTCTCCTCAGTACTTGGGAATCAAGACCATTGGTCACAGATTTTACTAGGCAAACAGATTTTCCTCTGGATTATGCAAAATGATAATCAAATGTAGTTTGCTATAGTTTCTTTGTAGCCTTACTATACATATGTGGAATGAAATATTGCACATTGACTTAATGCGTTTTCTTTCTTTCATTACCGTAACATCAAAATTTTGAATTTGCCTTTGCTGTGATCCTTTATGATGATTGGCTTATGACATCTCTCTATAAAGATTCCTAACCAGTCTATTTGGAGCAGATAGCAGTTTAAAATTACTTCATTTTCATCTACTTTCATTTTTTTTGGCTCTTCTTGCATTGAACAGAATTCTTAGCCTACTTTGGGGCCATTTGATTTTATTATACGGGTGATAATGACCCAAAGGAAATTATTCCATTTAAGCGATTATTTTTCCAATAAAATCTGTCTCTATAGAATATGCAAGCTACAGATTTTGGCATTTCTTTAACAAAATTCATTATTTACTTTTGAAAAATGTGTTTGATTGTTCACTTCCTTCGGCTACTCCGTAGTAAAAGAAAGTTGAATGTACAAAGAGTATCGTCTTAGACAGGAGTGGCTTCCCATTAATTTGAAAATGATTGATGTAGCAGACTTTGAAGTTCTATGTGGAAGATAGATAGCTACTGGGTTAACCTGTGGTGCAACTTTGAGCTTTGTTTGGTTAACTTGTCAGGAGAGCTAGGCCCTTGTTAGAATGATGGAGGATTGCTAGGCTCGACTCTCGCCACATGGGTTGCCCGGACTTTGGATCTAGCTTTATTAAGGCCAAACCCATAGAGGTTACGCCTCCATAATTTTCCTTCTCAAAAGGCCATTAATTCAATTTTATTATTAGAGATTCTTCTTCAACGTGCAAGGAAGTAATATCTTTTTATCATTTCTTTCATATTCTTAGAATTTCTGTACAGTATAGACTTCTAAGGCCATTACTTCATTTTATTATTAGAGATTCTTCTTCAACGTGCAGAGTAATATCTTTTTATCATTTCTTTTCATATTCTTAGAATTTCTGTACAGTATAGACTTCACAAAATATTTTAAATTTATGTACCTTGTAACATTTCATTCTTTGTTTTCCTTACAAAGTTATTGGTTTAAAAAATGAGGGTGAGAGAAATCCCAAATCCTGGAGTCACCTTGTCTCTGCATAGTTGAATCTGATATTAAAGCTTGTTGAGTCGCTCTGGCTGACGAGGTTGGCAATTTTGTCGTGCTTTGCTTCCTAGAGCCCAAAATCTTATTGTTGGGGTTGGCAATTTTATCGTGCTTTATACAGAAGTAATCTTATTGTTGGGCTATATTACCAACCATGTCAATAGATTCATAATGTTTTTCACACACAAGGTCAAAAGTTCAATGAAGTTACATTTTCTTTAACTAGTCTTTGCAATTTAGTTTGAGTAAGGACATGGAGGTGAGAAAGGACAATATAGAACTTTATATTGTTTGGGTTTGGAAAAGTTATTATAAAGAGTTCAAATTTTGTTTCAATATCTTATGTTCCAAGCTTTGAGATGGAGCATAAATTTCCTAAAAACCTGTGCATGAGGATTAATGCTTCTCTGTCGCTAAAAATAGGTTTTGTACAAGGCAGATACTAGTGTTGTATGTTGCGTAATTATATATTTTCTTCTGTTGAGAGTAGTAACAGGTAGGTCCTTGAGAATTCCCATACATAAAAAAAAAAAATGGGGATATTAAAATTTATAACACTAACACTTGCAAAGATGCTATTCTCATTGTTGTCTACTTTGCCCTAATTGCAATGAAATGCATCACTTTACAAATAACTCTTTTTCTGCACGAAGATCCCATGGCTCTAGCAGGCCAGCCTCTTCTTTCCATCAGCACTGATAGAAGCTTTCTTTTCTGTTTACTATTATACATCATGTTCCATCTAGGTGGTGGGCATTAGATGGAAGCATACTTTGTCTATATTGAATCATTAGTAAGAGCCTCTCACATGTCTTGGGCTCACATATTTGTAAGATCCATTTACGAGTATAAATAATATTTTGCATGAGATAATTTCCTCTTGTATTGAATGGATTAAGAACAAATTTGTGTATATTAAAATAAATAAATAATAGTATTTTATCAAATTGAGCAATCAAGTAGATGAGATGGAGGCATTAGTGTTGAAATTTGGGCGAGTTGATAGAATTAACAAGTTTTAAGCCCAGGATTGTTAATTATATTTATTATAAATAAAACTTGTTAAAACAAACAAACATCAATATCGTGTCAAAATCATCCACGGAGAAGAAATAAATAAGACAAGATATGATGGTAAAGCCGATAAACAGAGCTAGTTTCTGATAAGCTTAGGAAACAGCTAGAAAAGCAATCCACTATAGTAAAAGTTTTAGGATCTAGTACAAACCGTCCCAGACTCTACAATCCCAGTAGATATTTCACTTGTGGCGCCCTAGGCTTGAGCATACATTCTTGATATATGTGCCGCCTTTTGATGCATGAATCCCAATACATGACTAACCAATTCTTGTGAATCGATGTGATTTAGCAGCAAACTTGAAGAAGATGTTAGGCTGCCCAAGTTCTTCAACCGTCAATGAAGAAGTCGAAAGCCTTTTGGTTAAGCCCTAGTATGAAGCGCGATGGAAACACTTTTCGGAGAGAATATGGCATTGGTCACACTTTTGCATATGTTCTCCTTGTATTCTCTTATGTAGCTGACCTCTAAAAATAAGCCTTATATGTCTAGGATTGTGAGAAAAACCCTACCTGAATACCTGCATGGGCAGAATCGAGATGAAAATGAATTTAGTAAAGAGCTTGTCGATCGGAGGGTGTCGAGCTTTAATGGGCAACACTTCTTCACTTGTTTCTTGGACAGAGACTTGCATGAAGCTATGACGATCTTTAAAACAAAGTTTCTTAAAGAGTATTAAACAAATCCTGGAGTCTAAAATCTGAGTAAAGTGTGTTTTGTCGGTGTCGATTCATAAATATGTCGCCCTTAGTAGCTGCTGGCGAGCCTTGGGGGTTTTGCCTTGGAAGTTGGTATTAACCAAGGTATTTTGCAAGGTGATTCCAAGGTGGTCATAAATGTCCTTGCAGATGAGGTACAATTATTGGCTTCCTTTGTACATTTATTAATGGCTTATTTGGATTGAGGAGGGAGATATATATACATACTTGCATTTTGATCTATTCTTCCTTTTTGTTCTGTATAGCTAAGCATGTGATTGCTGACACAAAAAAGAAGGCTAGGGTTTTCAAGGCCCATATATTTACTTATGCCACCTCACTTAGGCTTCATATCCCATAGTATTTATCTTATTTTTAATATCTTAGGCCCAAATCAATTTAATCCATTTAATTGTAGATCTCCTTTATAATTTACATATAATAATTAAATAGGTATCAAAGTTATGGGGTGTTACATTTTCAATGGGTAAAACCTAGGTAGAGTTCCTCAAATGTTGTACCTTTAGGTATCCCAGTTAAATTCAACCATATGATTGTATCGGCCAATAAGTCACATGGTTGAATTAAATTATCATTGGAAAAGATAACATTGTTTGTACTACTTTGATCAGTCTTCAATGCAACATGTAATTGATTTCTTCTTCTTCTTCTTCTTCTTTTTTTTTTTTTTTGGGGGGGTGAGATAAAGATAGAAACAACATGTAGTTGAACTTAAGGTACAACACCTAAGTAATTGTATTTGTACTTAAGTTTTGTCCATTATTAAACAATGCTATTCTCCATCAAAGGAAATAGATCATTTAGTAACCCCGGAAAGCTGATTGTACCATGCCCATTTTTCATAAGATTTAACTAGCTCCTTAACTTTGGAGAACTCCAAATTGATATTCTTAGAATTTCTGAATAGTACAGACCACAATTTATTTTTCAACTTTTATACCTTATAACCTACCCCCCCCCCCCCCCCCCCAAACACACACACAAAGTATTTTATTGGTTTTAAAATGATTTGAGAGAAATCTCAAATTGTTGAAGCCTATTGGGCCACTTTCCTGGGCCTGATAAGATGGCAATTTTACACCATGCCCTACTTCTGGAGCCTAAAGTCTTATAGTTGGGCTACAATACCTTACATGCCAATGAACTCCTAATGTTTCTTCTCACACTGAGGTAAAAAATTTGATTAAAGTAATTTTTGCAGCTTAGTTTAGTAGCAAGGACAGGAAGGGGGGAAAAGGACAATATACAATCTGCTACTACTTGGGTTTGGAAAAGTTGTTATAAGAGTTCAAGTTTTGTTTCAATAACTTGTGTACTAGGCTTTGAGATGGAGCATAAATTTCTAAATATCTGCGAATGAGGAATGATGTACCTCTGTCCTACAAAAAATGCCTTGTACAAGGCAGTGCTAATGCTATATTTTGTGTATCTATATGTTTTCTTCTATTAAAAGTAACTGTTAGGTCCTCAAGAACTTCCATACATCAAAGCATGGTGACACTAAAATGTATCACACATTAACAATTGAAAAGATACTATTTTTATTGTTATCTACTTTGCCAAATTGCTATTCAAATGGATAACTTGACAAAAAACTACCTGTGGATATTTCTTCATTAAGTTTACTACACTAGCAGAACCCTACTCTTTTTATTAGCACTAGCAGAAAGGATTCTTTTGCTTACTATTATAACATGGACTGGGACCATGTTTGGAAATTATTTCATCCTTACAATTATTTTTTTTCTCACTATTTTAACGATTTTATCTCATGTATCGGGTTGAGAGTTGAGTGAGACTGGTGATACTTTTTGGTTTTTAGCGAGTACAATTTTTCTTCTGGATCAAAAATTGTAGATTCTATGCTGATGTGCCAAAATTGTGATCAACTTAGTAGTTATATTTAAAAGAAAAGAGAACAACTTTATGTTTACACTCTTAGATTCTGTCCATGTGATAAAAATGTACTATTATAAACTTTAAGCTAGTAATATTTAGAGGAGTGGAAGTATGCTTTTCTTTTCTTTTTTGGTTAAAAAAGTATCCTTTTCTTTTCTTTTTTCTTTTTGGTTAAAAAGTATGCTTTTTTCACCATTGCTGTGAGTAGCATATATCCTTTCTATTTGGTTTCTTAAAATGACGTGACATTATATATTTTTTAATTTGTGAAAAACTAAGTAATAGGTCCTTTGCAGAATGCTTTTAATGACAATCAATCTCAATGTTAAAACTTTTCTTTTTTATCTGATACCATAATGATAAAAAGTAAAGGCAAATTTACCATCCTCTCTCTATGATAGTGTTACAATATGTCAATATCTACATTGAATGAATTATTTGATAACGACATACCATTATATCAAAGGCTAATTGCCGAAATCATAAAATTGCTGGCCCCATCTTTGTACTAAAGAAAGAGGAAGTGGGCACTTGGATGTGAGAGTCTATTTTGCCATGACTCTATGACCACTATACAACCCAATACAGTTCTTTCTTCAGACTTATCTCATTCCTTATTTATTTCATCTTAAATGTTCTTTCCCTCTGTACACCTAATCTTGGTCTGCAAGTCTAAATGCCCTAAAATCATGGATACATATTAGGGAGAGTGGGGTCATTGTGATAATAGATATTGTTTAAGTCTCTTGTCCTTTCATTGTTGTTATTGGGACCTCTCATGGCCTGGCCTACCCAATTATTTCCTTTACATATTGGGCGCTTTAATTTCTTTTTCTCACTCTTTGATTCTCAACCAACAATTAATCTTTTTTCAAAGCTGGAGCTTGGTCATTGGAATCAATCTGTTGAGCAGCCAATCGTGTACAAAATGTAATCAGTAACTGTATGTCACAAAACAAAATTTAAATGGCTATGTAATCAATCTTTAATCATTTCTTCTTCATTTGTTTTTCAACATGCATGGAAGTAATATGTTTTTACCATTTCTTTATTTTTTTAATGAATAGTTCCTTTACTTTTATAAATTCTTTTGAATAAATAGTTGAGCAATGCAAATGGCTCATACTTCACCCTCATCCAAAATATATATCAATTCTCATCAAAGAGAGGTAGCTTCCACCCAGAAGACACAGAGGCTGAACGAAGGATAGTGCTAACATGTATGTTTACAAAAAAACTAAATATAATATAAACATATTTAAGTATAAGGACACTCTTGTATAAATTTATATAACTGTATATAAATGATTCAAAGATTGTATCTGATGCCCTCATGGGTTTATGTGTTCCACCAATTACCATTTCAAACATCTTAGAAGGGGTGGGGCAGAAACTCCAAGCCTTTTAGTAAGCCAGAGTCTCTCATGTGAAACAACAAGAGAATAGATCAGCACATATCTTGGCAAAATATGCCAAAAAAGTAAAAAATTCTGATAGTTTTGTAACCTGGATAGAGGAAAATTCACTGCTGATTAAGTCGGCTTATCATTCATCATGTACTAAATTTATTTTCTTCTTAATAAAGTTACAATCTTCTCTTAAAAAAGAGAGAGCAAATTTTAATGAATGAAATAGCGAGTTGATTCTCTACAAATGGCTATTTCTTTCAAGTGTTATTTTTTTTTTAAAAGTTGTTTTAGAAAAACATGTTAAGGTATAAATGTGAATGTACAAGTAAAATATAGTAATAAACTACACAAAGAAATTAGTCATTTGATTCGCTGCTAAATTCAATTTATTTTAATTGTAAAAAATTTAAAAAAAAATTAACAAATAAAAGTGTGAAGTTTTAAAGGATAGTGGACGAGTATGTGCAGCAGATAAACTAAACAATTTGATTTCGAGTTGGGAGTAGTCATCACTAAAACTACGTCGTTTTAGGACCTGATGTTAAATTTTAATATCAGCTCCAAAACGACGTAGTTTTATCATCAGATTAAAATAAAATAAAATAAAGGCAAAAACACCATTTTAGTCCCTACATTTTGGAGTCACAGTCAATTTGGTCCTTATATTTTGATATCAGTCAATTTGATCCCTACTATTGTAAATTTACAGTCAATTTGGTCCATGTCGTTAACTCACTAACGAAAAATGCTTATGTGGCAAACCGTTTGTACATTTGGCATATTTAATATTAAAAAATTGGATCAGATGCTGATGTGTCTAAGTTTAAGTGGCCATGTCAACGCTTAGGTGGCAAAAAAAGCCACATAAGCTTTTATATATTTTTTTTCTTTTTTGTTTTTTATAAACCTACAATCTCACAAAAATAAAACCAAATTTCTCAAATACTAATATTTCATATCTCTCTCTCTCTCTCTCTCTCTCTCTCTCTCTCTCTCTCTCTCTCTGTGCGTGATGAGGAGCCAAAGCCAACAAGAATCCGTTCACTCCAACGCCATAGCCAATCCTTCAACTCAAACTCCGTCGTTCTAACCAACATCCATGTGCGATGAGGAGCTCATGGGATGCTATTACTGCACAAGGCGGCGATGATTTGACGCTAGGTCCATGCTGGTCGAGCTTGAGACGAGGAGATCCGAGTCAGGTGGGTTGGGATTGATTGGATCTGGTTTTCTTTAGGGTTGTTGGCCACGAATCAAGCTCTGTTGTGGATCTGGGTTTAGGATGGTATTGGACGGTTGGAGTATTGGTGGATTTGGGTTTGTAGCCAAGGATTTTGGGATTAGTTTGAATCTTTGAATTTGGGGCTTTTGTTTGAAATATCTGGAATTAGTTTGAAACTGGGTTTGGTGGAACTGCATCTGGGTTTTCTTTTAGGTGAGGATTTAGTCTTTTAGAAATAACATGGCCTATGTTGATTTAAGATTGTTGGACTAAATTATTGTTTGGTTACCAAGAAATTGCAAGAAAGGAAAAAAACCAATATCAATAAAATAAAAATGAAATTATGCCAGGTTAAGAAAATTGTGAGAAACTTAGAAGAAAAAAATACAAAATGGAAAAAATTAGTAAAGAAAAGAAAATTATTTTTTAAAGTTGATGTGGCTTTTTTTGCCACCTAAGTGCTGACATGGCCACTTAAACTTAGACACATAAGCATCTGATCCAATTTTTTAATATTAAATATGCCAAATGTACAAACGGTTTGTCACATAAGTATTTTCTGTTAGTGAGTTAACGGCAGAGACCATATTGACTGTAAATTTACAATAGTTGGGACCAAATTGATTGATACCAAAACATAGAGACCAAATTGACTGTGATACTAAAATGTATGGACCAAAATGATGTTTTTGCCTAAAATAAAATAAAACGTTTTTTGGCCTTTTCATTTAAAACCCTAAGTTTATTTACCCACCCTCTCTATATGTCTCAGTCTCATCCGCCTGCCTCTTCCAGTCCCAGCAAGTCAGCAACAGAAGTCTTCATCTCTTCTCTCTCTCTCTCTCAACTCAACCTCCGCCGCTTGCTGCCACCGCAATCTAGTGCTTGATGCCGCGTTTTTTGGAGTATCACGCTCTCCTCTCTCCTCTTTATCACAATATTCTCAAGAGTTTCTAGTGATGATTCTGACTTCAGATGCTCTTCCTTGCAAATGTAATGCTTTCTACCAGGTTTGTTTATGTAATTTATTTTCAATGGTTTTGTTTGATCTTTTATAGGTTTGGTTTAGTTTTTTTTTATTTGGGTTTTTGTGATTTGAAATGGGGAAGTTGCAGTTTATCTATGAAGTTGAAATATCCTTTAGGTGGAGAAATATATTTCAAATCTGAATTAATGGTTAATTTTTTATCTTGAAAAATTGGATGAGATAGAATTTTTTCTTGAAAATTATGATAGGTTTACTTCTGGAAGTAGAATCATTATAACCACAAGAGACAAACACTTGCTTGATACTCTTACAAAAAATATTCATGTAATGTACTACGAGGTGAAGGAGTTAAATGAACATGAAGCTCATAAACTCTTTTGTCAAGAGGCCTTTGGAAGAAACAATTTCGAGGAAGATTATTCAGAATAGGTCAACCAATTTATAGATTATGCCAAAGGTCTTCCATTAGTTCTAAAACTAATTGGCGCAGATTTGTATGGAATAACTAAACATTAATGGAAAAGTGCGTTAGACAAATACAAAAGAATTCCCAAGGGAGACATTCAAAAAATACTCAAAATTAGCAATGATGGATCGGACCAAACTCAACAAGAAATTTTTCTTGATATTGCTTATTTTCTTAAAGGATTTTGCAAAGATAAAGTTGTAGATATACTAAGAAGCATCAATAACCATGATCCATATTATGATATTGAAAGACTTATTGATAAGTGTCTTATAATTGTTACTGAAGATAACAAATTATCGATGCATGACTTGATTCAACAAATGGGTTGGGAAATTGTTCGACAAGAATCACCAGAAGTGATTGAGAAGCGTAGTAGGCTATTGTGTTATGAGGATGCTCCTGAAATACTAATTGAAAATATGGTATGAGTTGTTTTGATTTACTTTTTTTCTATTTTTTCACAAGGGGATTTAGTCATTTTTATTCCTTTTATTTTTTTTTAATGTTTAAGAAAATATAATTTTATTAGTGTGGCTTTTGTTTAAAGTTTAACAATCTATTATTTTTTGGTGAATTATTTTAACATTGTGGTTTACTTAATGTTTTGTTTAATTAGGGGTCAAATGAAATTCGAGGCATAACAGTGTGCTTGCCTAAACCAAAAAACATGAAGTTGAATCTTGAAAAGATGAGGAACCTCAAATATTTGAAAGTTTGCAATGTAATTTATGAAGACCTTGTATCTCTTCCCAATGGGTTGAGGTTACTTGATTGGAATGTGTTAGGCATAGTTGTTTGTATAGTTGTTTGTTGTACAATAAGAGGATGTAGTGCAAGCCGTGATGCAGTGCAGGGTGCTGTGATGTGCAGTGCAGGCTGTGATGCAGCAGGTGTAGCAGTGACTAGTATAGCTGTGATAGGTGCTAGTTGTATGCGTGACTAAATGTCCATATGTGAGGTTAGTAACTGTGCCAGTCAGTTAGAGTTTGTTAGGGACTGGTGGTCATTGACAGTTGTGAGGGAATTGTATAAAAGAACAAGGAGTTGTATAATGTGTAATAAGAAAAGTATAGTCTTTCAATGCAACCTTTCCTTTCTTTTTTCTATCTCTGTTACACTCTCTCTCTCTATTCCGGAGGCCTAGCTAACCTCGAATCCAGCTACTCCATAAATCCACCAATCCAATCCTAACAATTGGTATCAGAGCATCGTTCCTGCCATGACTGAAACACGAGCTGCTGCCATGAATACAGTGAATGAAGCTATTGCTTCTCTCCGTACTACTTCTGATCACCATAACAGGGACATCTAGGAAATACAGAAGATTCAAGGCATTCATACCAGAACCTTGAATGAGAAGAATCAGAATATCAATGTAATTTTACAAAAGTTAAATTCCATAGATGTGAATTAGAATTCACCTCAGCGAAATGTGCAATCAAATTCAATTCCAAGTTCTTCAACCTTGTCACTTGCCAAGTCTGTGAAGTTGGAATTTCCATGATTCTCAGGTGTTGATCCAGCTAATTGGGTTTACAAGGCTAACCAGTATTTTGGGTATTACCAAACCCCAATTACAGAAAAGCTATTGATAGCTTCTTTCCACATGGATTTGGAGGCATTGATTTGGTTCCAAGAAGCAGAAGAAGCAAGGGTGTTTTCGGATTAGGAATCATTTGTACCAGCTTTGCATGTGAGATTTGGAACTAGTGCCTACGATGATCCTATAGAGGTGCTGACCAGGATGAGGCAAACTTCAACTGTGGCTTTGTACAAGGCAGAATTCGAAGCTGTGTCTAACAGAGTTAAAGGCCTTTCTCCTTTACATAAGCTCAGCTGCTTCTTGAGTGGTTTAAGGGATGAAATAAGGTTACCTGTAAGAATGCTCAATCCTCAATCCTTGAATGAAGCTTTTGGATTAGCCAAGATTCAAGAAGAATATGTGTGGAGCAGCAGAAAAAGCATAAGGAGTCATCAAGAATCAGGTAACCCTTCAATTCTTGGTTTACCTAAGAGTAATGTAGTGTTAGATACTAAACCAAAAATACCAGTTAAGAGAATTACTCCTGCTCAAATGGATGAAAGAAGAAAGAAGGGGTTGTGTTATAATTGTGATGAAAAATGGGGACCTGGGCATAAGTGTAAGAATGTTAAACTTTTTCTTTTAGAGGGGATTGATATTATACCTAGGTTGCAATCTGGAGTGCAAATTACTGGGGTGGATGAAGAAGTGGGCAGTGATCCTAATAGACTAATTGAACAAGAAGAAGATGTGGGAATTACATTGTATGCTTTAACTGGAACTCCTACACCAGGCACTATGAGAGTTAGAGGCAAGATTAATGGCAGTGGGTTAGTGTTACTAGTTGACACAGGTAGTACTCATAATTTTGTGGATGCATTAGTGGTTTCTAGTTTACAGTTAAAGGTTGATGTTTCAAGAATTTTGGAAGTTAAGGTGGCTAAAGGTACTGTGGTGAGAACTCAAGGTTTTTGTAGTAGTGTACCAGTGTGTGTGCATGGAGTGGAATTTTGTGTGCAATTTCATGTTTTGGCATTGGGAGGTTGTGATGCTGTGTTAGGCACCCAGTGGTTAAGTACCTTGGGTGTAATACACTGGGATTTTCAATTGTTGACTATGAAATTTCATTACAAGGATCAACAGGTTTTGCTGCAAGGTTTAAGTCCCTCTTCAGGCACTTCCTTCATGGATTGTAATCAGTTGCTTAAGAGATCAATGAGGAAGGGCCTAATGCTTCAAATCACTCCTGCAGCTAATGTTGTGTTGGAAGATAGTGTACCTGCAGAAGTGGAGTTGTTATTGCAGGAATTTGGAGAGGTTTTTGAGACTCCTACTGGTTTACCACCTGTGAGGGGTCATGAACATCAAATCACTCTCATGGAGGGCTCTCAACCAGTATGCCAGCGACCCTATAGATACCCTTTCTATCAAAAGAATGAAATTAAGAAGATTGTGAGAGAGCTTTTATTTGTTGGGTCAATTAGAAATAGCACCAGTCCTTTTGCTTCACCTGTCTTGTTAGTAAGGAAGGCAGATGGATCTTGGAGGATGCGTATTGACTATAGGGCATTGAACAACATCACTGTGAAGGATAAGTTTCCAATTCCAGTCATTAATGAGCTGTTAGATGAGTTGAATGGAGCAACTGTCTTTTCCAAGCTTGATTTAAGATCAGGATACCATCAAATCAGGATGAAGGAGGAGGATGTGGCCAAAACAGCCTTCAGAACACATGAGGGGCATTATGAGTTCTTGGTAATGCCATTTGGACTAACCAATGCTCCCTCAACCTTCCAATCCTTGATGAATTAGGTTTTTAAACCTTATCTCAGAAATTTTTTTTTAGTTTTTTTTGATGATATCTTGGTTTATAGCACTTCTTTGTCTGAGCATGTGACTCATTTGAGATCTGTTTTAGAGGTTTTGGCCTTAAATAAACTGTATGCAAAGAGGTCCAAATGCAAATTTGCTTGTAATGAAGTGGAGTACCTAGGGCATGTCATCACTGGTGCTGGGGTTCATACTGATCCTAAGAAGACTGCTGCCATGCAGCAGTGGTCTACCCCTACTGATATTAAATCCTTAAGAGGGTTTTTGGGGCTCACGGGTTATTATAGAAAATTTGTTAAGGGATATGGACAGATTGCTGCTCCCTTAACTGCATTATTGAAGAAGGATGCATTTTCTTGGTCTGAGGAGGCTGAGCAAGCTTTCCAGCAATTGAAGGCTACCATGGTTCAACCACCTGTGTTAGCTCTTCCAAATTTTGATAAGCCATTTGTCATAGAGTGTGATGCTTCAAGTAAAGGGCTAGGAGCAGTTTTGATGCAACAAGGTAGGCCTATTGCCTTTCATAGTCAAGCTCTCAAAGGTAGGAATTTAGGCCTGTCTACCTATGAAAGGGAGTTATTAGCTCTGGTTACTGCTGTCAAAAGGTGGAGAGCTTACTTGGTTGGTAGACCCTTCATTGTTAGAACTGATCAACAAAGTCTTAAGTATATACTGGAGCAGAAAATTGGTACTCCTACTCAACAGAAGTGGTTTACCAAATTATTGGGATATGCATTTGTGGTCCAATATAAAAAGGGTAAGGATAATCTTGTTGCTGATGCTTTGTCCAGAAAAGTTGAAACTGAGGTGGATTTGGCTACTGCTGGGCCTTCTAATAAGGCTGAATCTGCTCATGAGGATGAGTTAGACTCTCAAGGGGGTGTTTTGTGTCTGCTTTCCTTTCCTTCCCCAGCTTGGTTGAGTGATCTCAAAACAAGCTATGCTACGGATCAGCAGGTGCAGGGTATTTTACAAGCCTTGAGTTCAGGGCAGGTTGCTCCTAAAGGCTATTCTCTGTAGAATGGGTTTTTACTGTACAAAGGGAGGATCTACCTAGGCACTTGTGAAGCCTTGAAGGTTGCTGTTCTGCACCAGGTTCATGACAGCCCATTAGGAGGTCACTCAGGCTTTCTTAAGACCTTGCATAGGGTTAAAAGAGATTTCTATTGGCCTGGGTTGAGAGCTGATGTGAAGAAGATGGTTAAAGAGTGTGACATTTGTCAAAGATTGAAGTATGAAACTTGTAATCCAGCTGGCCTCTTGCAACCTCTACCAATACCAGAAAAGCCTTGGAAGGATGTGAGTATGGATTTTGTAGAAGGACTCCCTAAATCTAAGTTGAAGGATGTGGTGTTAGTGGTGGTGGACAGATTTACTAAATTTGTTCATTTTGTACCCTTATCACACCCTTATTCTGCAGCCCACGTAGCTCAATTGTATATGCAATATGTCTTTAAATTGCATGGTATGCCTGCCACAATTGTGAGTGATAGGGACCCTGTGTTTACATCACACTTTTGGCAAGAATTGATGAGGTTACAAGGTGTACAGCTTGCCATGTCAACTGCATATCATCCCCAAACAGATGGGCAAACAGAGGTAGTCAACAAGAGTTTAGAGCACTACCTAAGGGCTTTTGCTGCAGACAGACCACAATCTTGGGTGGAGTGGTTACCCTTAGCTGAATTTTGGTTCAATAGCAATTTTCATGTCTCTCTTAAAATGACACCTTTTGAGGCCTTATATGGTTTTGCTCCACCAAGACTCTTGGACTACATTCCTGGCACTACTAAAGTAGACAGTGTGGAGGTGCACTTGAGGACAAGACAGCAGCTTCTCTCCTTATTGAAGCAGAATTTGGTGGCGGCCCAAGAGAGAATGAAGGTTGCTGCTGATAGGCATCGAACCATGAGGGAGTTTGCAGTTGGTGATTGGGTGTATCTCAAGTTGCAGCCATACAAACAGATGTCATTAAGGCAGAAACGGTTGGGAAAGTTATCACCTAGATTCTATGGTCCTTTTCAAGTATTGCAGAGGGTTGGCAGTGTATCCTACAAATTGGATTTACCCCCTGAATCAAAACTCCATTCTACCTTTCATGTTTCATGTTTAAAGCAGAGGTTGGGTCAACATGTGGTGCCTTTGCCTTCTTTACCACCGGTGGATTCAGAGGGCATTCTTAGTCCTGAACCTGTTGCTGTTTTACAAGAGAGGACTCGTCAGTTGAGGAACAGGTCTGTCACTCAAGTTCTGGTTCAATGGCAAGGTGAACGAGTGGAAGATGCTACTTGGGAAAGTCTATATTTGATGCAGCAACAATATCCTCACCTTGTGGGCAAGGTGTTTTAATGGGAGGGGTATTGTTAGGCATAGTTGTTTGTATAGTTGTTTGTTGTACAATAAGAGGATGTAGTGCAAGCCGTGATGCAGTGCAGGGTGCTGTGATGTGCAGTGCAAGCTGTGATGCAGAGCTGTGATGCAGCAGGTGTAGCAGTGACTAGTATAGCTGTGATAGGTGCTAGTTGTTTGCGTGACTAAGTGTCCATATGTGAGGTTAGTAACTGTGCCAGTCAGTTAGAGTTTGTTAGGGACTGGTGGTCATTGACAGTTGTGAGGGAATTGTATAAAAGAACAAGGAGTTGTATAATGTGTAATAAGAAAAGTATAGTCTTTCAATGCAACCTTTCCTTTCTTTTTTCTATCTCTGTTACACTCTCTCTCTCTATTCCGGAGGCCTAGCTGACCTCGAATCCAGCTACTCCATAAATCCACCAATCCAATCCTAACAGAATGAATCTCCTTTATCTTCCTTACCATCAACCTTTGAGCCTAAAAATCTCGTTGTACTCAATATGCAACAAAGCCACATAAAATTGGACGAGCATTTCAAGGTATGATCATTAGCATTTATAAATTCTTATTAGACTTTTGTTAATGAGTGCTCTTAGGGAACAAGTTAAGGTGCATTTTTTTTTTTGGTGGTTAAAACTAAACCATTCATTTAATACTAAATTAAATAATATTTTTATACATTTCAATGTTGGACTGTGAGCTGTGCCATTCCACCTCAAAACCAATTAGTGATAAGGAAGACACACTCAAATCTTTTATGGCATTCGACATCACGCCACGCGGACCTATTTTTAGTGTGGTTGTAGGAGTCAAATTGTGGTCCCCCCAACAATCCCTCCCTCACAATGACACTCCCGTGACTCGAACCCATGACCTTGGCTCTAATACCATTTATCGAACCGTGAGCTGTGCCATTCCACCTCAAAACCAATTAGTGATGAGAAAGACACACTCAAATCTTTTATGGCATTCGACATCACGCCACGCAGGCCTGTTTTTAGAGTGGTTGTAGGGAGTCAAATTGTGGTCCCCTCAACATTCAATGAAGAAAATCAATTTGTGCACTTAAAAAAAGAGTAATGTTACATGCACTACAAGTTTTACTATATTAAGTGTACAAATTGATCAAATTGATGTGTTACCAAGCGTAAAGAGACAATTCAAATATTTATTTATGAGTTAGTTGAAGCCCAACATTTACATTCATTATTACATTAGTTTGTAAATTTTATATTGTAATACTTGTAGTATCTTTAGCATTTTTTTTTTGTTCGTTTTTAGACCCCTTAAAACACAACTAGATTAACCTAGTTAATTATCCAAGTGATTACTTAGTCAAATTAATTAGATCTAGGTTAACACACATATATCATATCAATGTAAAGTGTGGAAAATAAAGAACACAAAGATATGATGACCCAGGAAACCAAACCGGTAAAAACCTGAGGAGGATTTAACCTAGCTATCCTCAAGGTAAAACTGAATCCACTATGAAAGAATTGAAGTTTACACAATAGCGACTTAGACCACTAACATCCTATTGCTACCTCGAGAAGGAAACTTACTACCACAACCTCATGATAGCTCCGAGTCCACGGACTACTTCTTTCTTGAATTCCCAGCAAGTACAAGCACTCCCGCTTGTGTATCTTTAAGCTCTTAATGCAGCAACTGAATCAATCACCAAGTTCTTGATATAATCTTGAATCTTGGAAACCCTAAGTATGTGTGAAGGCAACCACCTCTTGATCTCACAAAAGATTCACACACACAGCATATGGAGCATCTCCAAAAACGTGGCTAGGGTTTTTCCTTTTATACTTAAGACAAAACATAAAACCCTACACGTCAAACGGGCTTGGGCTGAGTTGGAAATTTCTGCAGAAAAACAATTTGCACGACTTTCGATCGATCGAGTCTAATTCTCAATCGATCGAGCCAGACAGAATTGCACAATAAATTCTGTAGTAACTCGATTCCAACTTTACATAAAAAGCAAATACTTTGAGCAAGTCTAAACAAGACTAAAACGTTTTGATCATGGTTTGCCAACATTACAAATTGAAGTTCTAATACATTTAAACCTAAAGTCTTAGAACCAAACATTTTTAAAAATGTTTACAATAATTTATAATTGAACATGTAGTATTTTTTTAATCTATCCTTTTAGACTATCATATTAAATTTTTTTTTTCTTTTTACTAATAAATTTCAAAAAAATATTTCTTCTTTCTATAGAGGTGCCGATTCGAAACATTGATATATATGGATTTGTCAGATTGTAAAAATATTACAAAGGTACCCGACTTATCTCTGATTGCCCCAAACATAAAGGAATTGAATCTTCGTGCATGCATAAATTTAGTTGAGGTTCATCAGTCTATTGGACTTCTTGAAGAGCTTAAATTTTGGAATCTCGCCGGATGCCAAAATCATAGAATTTTACCAAGAAACCTCAAGTTGAAATCTCTAAAAGAGTTATATTTCTGGGGCTGTGAAAGTCTTAAGCAAGGAACGGAAGTGTTGTTTTCATCACTAGGATATCTCATTGGCCTTCATCACTTAAGTATAAGTTTAAAAAACGTGAAGGAGGTTCCAAGTAGCATCTCTAATGTTAGGACATATGTGTTTCACTTGTTAAGAACATATGTCATTCTTTTATGTAATTGGCTAATCCTTTGACAAAACGCACTTTACTTGTATTTGGGTAGATCTAGGATGTGTTTAATATTTCAAGAAACATGTTGTTCAAGTCTAGTATTAAAGTCATGAAGATTGGACCAAGAAACAAGTGAAGAAAAGTTGTTCATTAAAGCTGGACAGATAGCTCGACACCTGCAAACAAATAGCTTGACAGTTGCTCGACACCTCTCGACAACTAGGCTATCTATCGAGCTCTTCAGTTGATTGTTATCGCAATCTCGACACCTCTCGATAGCTGGTGGATAGATCGAGAAAGCTCCTGTCTCCTTGACAGCTCCTCGATAGCTTCTCGATAGTTGTATCTGTCGAAGTTTAAAGCTTAACACCTCCTCGACACCTCCCAATCGATCGAGGTTACGGGAATTCAGATTTCCAGATTTGATTTTCGGCCCAAGCTTTTGTATTTGTGTAGGGTTTCTTTTCTCACAACCCTAGACCTATATAAGGCTTATTTTAGAGGCCATCACATAAGAGAATACAAGGAGAACATATGTAAAAGGTGACTGAAACCTTATTCTCTCTGAAAGAAGCTACTGCGTCTTTGCGCCTTAGGGTTTTGTAACCAAGTGCTTCTTGATCTTCATTGTTGATGAAGTGAAGAACTCTGCAGCCAACATCTTCTTCTAGTTGGTGATTGAAGTCACGTACTGGGATCTGCGCAATTGGTTAGTCACGTACTGAGATTCGTGCATCAAAGGGTGGCGTTCATATATTGAAGAGTTCAGAGGTTCTGAAGCGGTAGAAGGTTTCTGCTGTGAGTTCATCTACGGGGATTGTAGAGTCTAGAGACAAAGGTTTTGTACTAGATCTGAAACTTATCTTTACTATAGTGAATTGCTTTTCGGGAAGGTTTCCCCCCAAGTTTTTTACTGTGAAACTAGTTTGTTTCATTAGTTTTCCTGGGTCATCATATCTTGTCTTATTTATTTTTTCCACTGCATGATTTTGACATGATATTGATGTTTGTTTGTTTTAATAAGTTTTATACATAATAAATCTAATTAACAACTTGGGTTTAAAACTTGTTAATTCTATCAACCGGGGTCTAAATTTCCCAACATCTAATTTAAAAAATCTTACCTTTCTTTGTATGGATGATTGTGACAATTTTCTAGAAGCCATGGATATTCCTGATTGTTTCCCCAAATTAGAAACTTTAGGTATCCATTATAGCAACATTACTACCCTCCCTGAAATCAATATCAGATTTCAAAAATTAAAAATTCTTTACTTTCAACACTACTGGAACCTTTGGGAAATCCCAAGACCTCTACCACATCTAGAAGGTTTATACATAGAAGGGTGCGCTTCCTTGGATTCACAATAAAGAAGAAGATTATTGAGTCAGGTCTCTCCCTTTCTCATAGAAAGAAATAATTTTGTTTAACTTTCCCAAATATAATATATGACTAAATTTGCTAAATTGAAGTTTCTTAAATTTGCATCAGTTTGGAGAAATGGTTGTGCTTCCACAAACTATGGTATGTTCAAGGGGATCATTGCATTAGGACTCAGTTTTTGAAAAGTGTAGTGATACATCTAAAATGTGTTTTGCACCTAACCTTGCTGATGATGGATTTCAGTTTAACCTATCCTTCCAGGAACTAAGATTCCAAAGTGGTTAAACCATCAAAGTGTTGGAAGCTCCATATCATTCTGGGTCAGTTCGAAATCTCTAGTATTTGCTTTCTGTGTTGCTTTAAAAGTAGAACAGAAGGATATTGGGGCAAATCGATATAAAACTTTTATTTGTTCTGTCCACATTTTCCTCAATGGTTATAAAAAAATGATCTATTCATTTGAATATCTTTTAGAGTCATCATCTTTTATGTGTTTCACTATAGAAGCAATAGCTCATTTGACGGCATAGGTTTAGAGGATTGCAACAACGTTGAGCTTCTATGTGAAGTTTCAGATTATGATCCAAAAAAGGCAAAAATTACAATTGAAAGATGGCCTGCATAAGAATTGATGAAATTTTAAGAGTGTCCTTTGATGAAAGCTTAAAAATGTTTTTATGTAGAGTCGTTGCTCAAAAACTCATCAGATTCTCAAAAACCTATTGCCCTCTCTGTGAAATAGTAGAAGATTCCCTTTTACATCTATTTCAATGTTGTTCCTAAGTCAAAGGAGTGTGGTATGGTGGTAGATGGGGTTTTCAAGTCGAAATGATCCGAGCTCAAACTGTAATGGAATTTGTTGAACATATAATTGACCCCCCAAGTGAGTTACTAGCAGAAAGAATCACCAAAGATGAGTTCACGCTATATGCAGCAGTGGCAATGAAAATCCTTTGGATGGCACAAGAGGAAGCTTTGGTTTCAAACATTAAACCCACCATAAACCAATTAGTCCATCGTCTGAACAAACAATATGGCTTTTACTTGAGACCACTCACCAAAGAGCAAAATAGGGGAAGTGCTTGGACCAAACCACTTGATCAAATGGTAAAGCTTAATTTCGATGCATCATGTGATCAAAACAATGCAGGCTTGGCTGTGGTTCTCAAAGATCAAGACGGGAATGGGAGAGCGATCGGACGTGGCATAAACATCAACAGCAAGATGGGAATGCCATTGGCCAAAGAGGAGCGCAAATTGTGGTAGAGGGTACAAAGGTAAGCATTCCATGTATTTGATAAAATGTTTCTATGGGCTGAATGAGTGAACTCACCTCTTTCTTTTCTAGAGAGGAGTTTCAGTATATATATACACACACACACACACACACACATATATATATATATAATGGTAAAATATGGTAAAGATTAAACAATTGGATTGCTATTTCTCTTTATTTTTTGTGGTCAAATGAATCTCCTCTAGAGATACTCTTTATTTTGTTAGCTTGTTGTTGAATATTTATCTTTTAGATTGTTTTGAATTACAGAAAACTTCATTGTAAATCCAGCTTGCAAGCCAAATTCTGCTTTGGCTTTGTCTGGTTCTTCATTTGGAAATCTGGTAAGATCAAGAACATTTGATGCTTTTTCTTAGGAAGTACATTCTCTCATTGCTTCTTTACCAAGCCAAATTCTGTTAGCTTTGTCTCATGTGCTGTTGGGTGCGTGTTTTGTGAGTGCAGATTTTTTTGTGGCTAAGTCCATTGTGTCACGAGCAGAAGATTCATGAACCAAGGTGTGATCAACCATCAAGAACTTTGTAGAATATGCCAAATGTCAGACTAACAACTAGAGGCAGACCTTCTGGAATTGCCACTATCGATTATGACTGCTTTAGTAACATGCATGATCTGCCATCCTGCACTTCATCTCTAATATGTCTGAGTAAGAAGATTTAGAAATATCAAAGCAACAAATGTTCTCTCATTTCATCTATTAAAAATTGCATGCTGTGGTTTTTTCAGTTTAATTTTTTGTTCATTTCTTTTTACATAATGTCTATGATTTCAACCAACATCAATGGATAGTGGTTAGCTTAAAAAAATATTGTTGCTTTAAGTCATACTTAAGTGTAACCAAGCTGCTTGTCTTGTGATGTTACTCTCAAAGTAAGGGGCTGCACCTTGTTGGTGGTAGAGGAGACGTGATTGGTCAAATTTATAATTCTCATGATGATGTTTCAATCTTCAATTCTTTTTCATTGTAAATGCATACATATGTGAAATTTAGCATTCATAAATTATTGAGTTACATATTGATTTCTTTAATTTTTTTCCTCTTATGTTACAACATCAGCAACAATTATTCTTTGGCTTTGCCATTTGTGGAGACCCCTTAGAAGATTGGCTTTTAGTGTCACTAGAAAGGTTCCTAAGTCCCCACATGCAACCCATGTAGTTGAGTCAATTTGTTATCATTTACTTTCTGCTCAGCTGCATATGCCATTTTCAACATTCTTTACCTATGAAAGGACTGTGTCATCATCTTTATGAGTTACAATGAGTAAATGGGAAATAAGCTGAATTTTAAATGCTTTTATTTTCTTGTAATGAAATAAATCAATGTAGAATGTATTTAATTTTTAGGGCATTTTTATGTTGCAATCGTAGAAATGGACCCCATTAACCCCATTATCTAATATACAAAATCACATAGAAAATACTTATGTGTTGTGAAATATATTAAATAACCAAATAGAAGGACTATATCCAGGCCAACTCTTAGGCCTTTCAAAAACACACACACACACACACACACACACACACAAAAAAACCATTAAATTGATACTATCTCCATTACGAAACCCATCCATATCCACAATATTTTCTTACAAAACCTGTAGATTTGGATTTTCTATGAGCGTTTCCTTGACTTCAACAAAAAAAAAAAATAGAGAGGAAAAAGGGTTAGGAATTGAAATCCATAAATTGATAGAAAACCTAATTGAAGATATATAATAACTACTCAACTTCAAGGCTCTGTTCTATGCCCAGATCAATGACCGCTACAGTTTTAAATCTTATCCATCATAAATAACCTAAAATTTATATTACACAAACTGATTTACAGATGAATTGTATTTTTGTATGATGTAATGTAAATTTTTACGTCAAGGCAAAGTTAAATGATGATTCCAAAGAGCAACAACAAAAAGCATAGCGATGCGAAGGTCTATTGGCATATTAGAGACTTGTGATATTAACTTGCCTTTTTCTTTATTCCTAACATTATAAAGAGAAAACATGACTTAATATGAAAAGAAAACAGAAACTTGGAAAGAGAAAAACTTTTGACAAAATAGTATTAAAAAGACTATAACATGAATTCACCCAAAAATTATGCCCATGACAAACTACACACGTTACAATTGAACAAATACAGCATAGCCTCCTCTTATAATACTTTGCCACTAAACACCCTTGCGTTTTTCTAAATCCAAATATGTTGCAATGAAGTGCTATATTAATAAACCGAACTGCCTCAGGTGAAACCCGAAGTCCATTGTTGCATGCTTATATGCAAATTGGGTCATGATCTATCAATTGCAGAAAAACCATGTAAACCAACTGAAGATGCTATTCTCATTGTTGTCTACTTTGCCTAATTGCTATGAAATGTATTTTGTGTATCTACATGTTTTCTTTTGTTAAGAGTAACTGTTAGGTCCTCAAGAACTTTATTGATCAAAGCATGGGGACACTAAAATGAATCACACACTAATAACACTGGAAAATATGCTATTTTTGTTGTTGTCTGCTAGGCCAAATTGCTATTCAAACGGATAACTTGGCAAATAACTACCTGTAGAGACTTCTTCATTAAGTTTCCTGCACTAGCAGAACCCTACTCTTTCTATCAGCACTAGCAGAAAGGATTCTTTTCACTGCTTACTATTATAATTAACTTGGACTGGGACCATGTTTGGAAATTATTTCATCATTACAATTATTTGTTTTCTCACTATCTTATAGATTTTATCTCATGTATCGGGTTGAGAATTGAGTGAGACTGGTGATACCTTTCGGTTTTTAGCGAGTACAATTTTTCTTCTGGATCAAAAATGGTAGATTCTATGTTGATGTGCCAAAATTGTGATCAATTTAGTAGTTATATTTATAAGAAAAGAGAACATCTGTATGTTAACACTCTCAGATTCTGTCCATGTGATAAAAATGTACTATTATAAACTTTAAGCTAGTAATATTGAGAGTAGTGGAAGCATGCTTTTCTTTTCTTTTTTTCTTTTTTGGTTAAAAAAGTATGCTTTACTTTTCTTTTTTCTTTTTGGTTAAAAAGTATGCTTTTCACCATTGCTGTGAGTGGCATATATCCTTTCTATTTGTTTTCTTGAAATGACATGACATTATATACATTTTTATTGGTGAAAAACTAAGTAATATGTCCTATGCAGAATGCTTTTAATGACAATCAATCTCAATGTTAAAACTTTTCTTTTTTTTATCTGTATTTGATAACGACACACCATGATATCAAAGGTTAATTGCTGAAATCATAAAATTGCTGGCCCCATATTTGTACTAAAGAAAGAGGCAGTAGGGCAATTGGATGTGAGAGTCTATTTTGTCATGACTCTATGACCACTTTATTACAACCCAATACAGTTCTTTCTTCAAACTTATCTCATTCCTCATTTATTTTATCTTAAATGTTCTTTCCCTCTGTACCCTTAAACTTTGTCCGCAAGTCTAAATGCCCTAAAGTCATGGATACATATCAGGGAGAGTAGGGTCATTGTGATAATAGATATTGTTCAAGTCTCTTGTCCTTTCATAGTTGTTATTGGGACCTCTCATAGCCTGGCCTACCCAATTATTTCCTTCTTATATTGGGTGCTTTAATTTCCTTTTCTCACTCTTTGATTCTCAACAACAATTAATCTCTTTTCAAAGCTGGAGCTTGGTCCTTGGAATTAATCTGTTGAGCAGCCAATCATGTACAAATAATATGAGTGCTATGTACTCAGTAACCGTATGTCACAAAACAAACTTTATTATGTAATGATAACTTTATTATTTGTATGGTTCAGTTAAATGCTATGCTGACTATTAACTTTTCTTTTATGTAATAAGACCAACTCTCATTGTCTTCCACCTATGCAACAAAGGTTTACATCAACTTGGATAGTCAGCAGGAAGGATTACATCCACTGGGATTCTGAAGAAGTGGTAAAAAATAAGAGGACGATACACGAAATTATAAAATTTCTTGAGCAATCAAAATCCCAGGTCAGTTAAAAATCTAAATAAGTATTTGATTAATGACAGAGTTTCATGTAATATACTAATAAAAAAATTACTTAGGTAGCGATTTTCTATTGTAAGGCTTCTGTGAAAAAAGTAAATGCTGAAAATGGACGACATTATATTTCATGCACTGATTGTCATAAAAAGGCTAAAACAATTGGATATACATTTTGGTGTGAAAGTTGCAAGAAAGAATTGGATCTAAAAAGATTAGAATATATTACATATAAAATATATATTGTAGAAACTTACGCATTTGCCAAAAACTTCAGGTACAGGTTAGAATTACATGTCAAGGATGAAAGTGGCAGCACAATATTTGTGGTATTTGACAAGGAAGCAGAGAAAAATTGTTCGTATTCCTGCTACACAAGTCTGTACCATAGAAATAAAGGTATAATATTTATAGCTTCGTAAAACTTCTTGAAGTTAATGAACTTATCATGATTTTAAAGATTTCCATACATCTTTATAATATTTGGTATTACGAATGAATCTTTTGTGTGTGTGTATATATATATATATATATAAAACCCATGACAGGATGAGGATGATGAGGATGTTATTCCAAAGCCAATAAAGAATTTACTTGGAAAAACATACATGTTCCAGATAAAAATCAATCCGTACAACATTTTCACTTCAAAACAAAATTTCACAGCCATTCACATGTTTGAAGATAGGCCGGTCCTTCCACTAGGCCAATTAGGCCATTGCCTAAGGCCCCAAGTGGAAGGGGGCCCCAAAATTTTGAAATATAAGGGGTAGTAGGAAAAAAAATTTAGTTTCAGAAGAAACTCCAAAAAATCTAATACATCCTTGTGACCAAAAAACAAAAATTTGGAATATCCTTGTAAATATCAGTAACCCAAAAAATTCTTTGGCCTAAAAAAAATCATTATCCCAAAAATATCATCCTTAACCTCTAGACAAATCAAAATTCAACGGGATAAAATGCAAATCCAGTCTAAAAAATTACCCACAAAACAATCTCAAATCCCTAAAATTTACTCATACATTTTCTCTCTCTCACTTTTGCTCTCCGCCTCTCTCATTTTTTCTCTCCACTAGTTCTACCCTTAAATCCTTTTGTTGGTAGCTCATGCTTCCTCCGATCTAAGGAGTGATCCGTTTGAACTCTGTGCTCATGATAGTTTGCAAAAATACTGTTTTAAACTTGAATCTTTTCTCACACTTGATGTTTATTATGATACTAATTGTTTAGATTTATTTTCAGACTTAAAAGTTTTAAAAGAAATTTTACAAATAAAAGAATATACTCCAATTGACATACTATTTTATATAAAAATGTTAGATTCATTTCTAAATATATGCGTTGCTTATAGAATTTTACTAACAATACCTAATACAGTTGCTTTTGTAGAAAGAAGTTTTTCAAAATTTAAATTAATTAAATCATATCTAAGATCGACAATGTTCAAAAAAGATTAAGTGAATTAGCTATATTATTAATTAAAACAATTATGTGATTTGCTGAATTCTTTTTATGAAAAAAGGGATGGGGAAACTAAGATAGGGAGCTCTATGTTTCGATGGCTACTTGTTAATGTTTAGCCCTTGAGTGACACTGTTCTGGAAGAGCCAACAAGATGCTTGGTGTCAGCCTTATTTTTTGTATATTTTCTTTCATCTTTTGGCCATGTGAACCTTTATTTCATATCCTACTTTGGAAGAATTTATATTGAAGACTGTGTTAGTGAGCTTTATATTATTTCAAGTCACCTGGTTACTTTTATACCTAACTAATTTTATACGCTATAAACAAATGTTGATTATCTTTCATTCATAAGAATTTGAAGCAAAAGAGCGTTCCACAGTCATCCAGCGTTCCATAGAATTTGAGTTTCATGACAAAAAATTTACTGCTTTTCTATTCCTAAACTTGAGTCATCTAGCTACTTATATATCAAACTAATTGCATATTCATGAACCTGCTTCTTTCATCTGAAAACATTTTACAATGAAACAAATGGAACCTTAAACCATGTTGTATTGATTTTTTTTTTTTTTTTTTTTTAAATCATAAAGAAAATATTGCTTATGGTCTGGTATTTGGAATGATAGGAAACAAGGGATTTCTGTGTAAATATTAGCCTACCATACTAGTAAGTATTGAATAGTAATGAAAACTTTGATTCAGATCCAATCAATTTGAGACCCACGACAAGCTCTCAAGGAATTTTTTGTTCGTCTTTCTCTTTTAATAGTAGGATAATAATTTGTTCATATAATGCGGTGTAAGATTTGAGGGCTGAGAGGCTAGAAAAGTGTTGGGTTCTAAGACTTTAGGTTTAAATGTATTAGAACTTTAATTTGTAATGTTGGCAAACCATGATCAAAACGTTTTAGTCTTTGTTTTAGACTTGCTCAAAGTGTGTTTATATGTAAAGTTGGAATCGAGTATTCTGCAGGATTTACTGTGTAAATCTGCCTAGCTTGATCGATCGAGAATTAGACTCGATCGATCGAAAGTCGTGCAGATTGTTTTTCTGCAGAATTTTCCAACTCAACCCAAGCCTGTTTGACGTGTAGGATTTATATTTTACTTTAAGTATAAAAGAGAAAACCTTAGCCATGTTTTTAGGTTGCTCCTTATGCTGGGTGTGTGAATCTTTTGTGAGATCAAGAGATGGCTGCCTTCACACATACTTAGGGTTTCCAAGATTCAAGATTATGTCATGAACTTGGTGATCGATTCAGTTGCTGCATTAAGAGCTTAAAGATACACAAGCGAGAGAGCTTGTACTTGCTGGGGATCTAAGAAAGAAGTAGTCCGTGAACTCGGAGCTATCATCGGGTCATGGTAGTAAGTTTCCTGCTCGATGTAGCAATAAGATGTTAGTGGTCTAAGTCGCTATTGTGTAAACTTCAATTCTTTCATAGTGGATTCAGTTTTACCTTGAGGATAGCTAGATTAAATTCTCCCCAGGTTTTTTACCGGTTTGGTTTTCTTGGATTATCATATTGTTGTGTTCTTTATTTTCCGCACTTTACAATAATATGATATCTGTGTGTTAACCTAAACTTGATAATTTGACTAAGTAATCACTTGGCTAATTAACTAGGTTATCATCTGAAAATATTTTACAATGAAACAAATGGAGCCTTAAACCATGTTGTATTGATTTTTTTTTTTTTTTTTTAAATCATAAAGAAAATATTGCTTATGGTCTGGTATTTGGAATGATAGGAAACAAGGGATTTTTGTGTAAATATTAGCCTACCATACTAGTAAGTATTGAATAGTAATGAAAACTTTGATTCAGATCCAATCAATTTGAGACCCACGACAAGCTCTCAAGGATTTTTTTGTTCGTCTTTCTCTTTTAATAGTAGGATAATAATTTTTTCATATAATGCGGTGTAAGATTTGAGGGCTGAGAGGCTAGAAAAGCAATGTTTTCCGTTAACAAATTTGCTCAATCAAGTGTTGGGTGAACGTTAGGCGAAACATTCAAACCAACAACTTTATGAATATGCTTGATTTCATTCAATTGATCTTCACTTCTTGACTGATAAACTTGCACAGTGAATAATTTTCTTCAAACTTCAACCTCCCTTACACCAAATTATTACAATGATCTTGAAAAAAAATTACAAAGAAACTTTTTCCTTACAAAGAAACTTTTGTCATTAAATTTAGCCAACACCTAAAATCTTAACAATTTATACTTATAACAATAAAGTCTCATTTTTAATGGTAGTTTTTTCATGATTTCTAAAGTCACGAACAAACAAATATCATTAATTATAAAAGATTCATGTGCCTCTCAATGATTTAAAGCTTATCTAAGAATAAACAACTCCACTATACATTAACTAAACTGATGATTTAATTCACGTAATTGAGAATTCATTGCAACATAAAAATATACACTTTAATAATGATGCACAATTATAAAGTCACCTTATTAATGCCCAAATTAACCTCATCTTTTAGCATAACAATTATTTTTACCTAGAACATCTATGTTGCGTGCCATACGAAATGGTATTGGTATTGCTATATATAGTCCTCATAAGATTGTTTGCAAAAACTATACGTAAAAAATGAAATTAACCCAAAAAAAAAAAAAAAACTATATTTTGAAAAGGTGCAAAGTTATAACCCGTTGTCAAATGGGCTCCAATGTTTTTAAAACTTTCTGGGAGTCCCTGGCCCCTTCGTCTTAGAGCAATCTCGTCCATGTGTGTGGGGCATCCAAATTTGAACTATACCATAAACAGTTCCTTTTGGGTTGGACTTTGGAGACAGTTCTGAACAGTACACGAACCACGGTACTGTCTCTAGGTTTTTGAGGCCCATAAGACTAAACAATATTGGACCAATCAAGTCCAGTATGTCCTTCCACGACCCTACCTGTTGTTAGGCCGATTTGTTAGAGCATCAACAACGGAAAGGGAAAATGCCAAATGTAAGCTTATTTTACCATTCAGGCCCAAAATGCCCACTCCATTAGATGTTGTAAAATGTAACTATTGCCAAAAAAAAAAAGGGCTACAGTGCGATTCTACATTTAGAATCGTACTGTAGCTCAATTGTATAATTTTTAATATATTTTATTTCTTCCATATAAATTTATTCTTTTCTCTCTCTTTCTCTCTCCGTCTTCCATCTCTTCTCTCCCCCTTGTTCTTGTTCTGCCCTCTCTACTCCTCAAACTAGAAACACCCTTTTCTCAAACCCAAAACCCTGTGTGGTGGTAGTAGCGGTAGAGGTAGGCGTGGCATAAAAGTTCCGTTGATGTGGTGGTGGTGGCGACATGGGTTGTGTGGCGGCGTGGGTCTGGGTTGGTGGTGTTGGGGGATGGTGGATTTCAGTCATGGGTGGGTTTCTGTCGTGAGTGGGTTTCTCTCTGTAGTTGCCGTCGTGAGTGGCTTTCAGTCATGGGTCGGTTTTGGTTGTGGGTTGGTGGATTTCAGTATTGGGTTTGCTGCCATAGGTAATGGGTTTGTTGATTGGCGCAGTGGAATGGCGAGGTGGAGATCAACGTGGTGGGTTTCAGTATTGGTGAGATCGGCGACGGTGGGTTTCTAGATCGGCGAGATTGGCAGTGATGAGTTTCTGGGTTTTTTTTTTTTTTTTTTTTTTCTCTCTCTCTTGGTGATTGTGTGGTAGTTGTTTCTTGTGGATGTGGTTATTGTTGGTGGTTTTTGGAGGCTTCTTTGTGTTTTTTTTTCTCTATGGTGGCTCTTTCTTGTGGTTGTGGTTGTGGTTGGTGGTGGGTTTGGTGGTCAGAGTTGTGGGTTTGCTCATATTGGTGATGGGTTTGGTGGAGATCAACGTGGGTGGTGATGGTGTGGTGGTGGTTGTTGGTGGGTGGTTGAGAGAGAGAAACAGAGATTAGAGAGAGAAGTGAGAAATATTTTTATATTATTTTTTATTTTATATTATTTTAATGTGTAGTATGGTAAAATAAAAGTTGGGATACTGGGTGAATTGTAAAATGGTATTGTATAATTAATAAAGTAACTTTTTGGGATGGTAAAATAGAATAGGATGGCATAAACCATTGTGGATGCTCTTAGTCCTCCAATATTGACTCAGAAATAAGTAATAACAATGAATAAAAAAATGAAACAAGATAAATAAGATTAAAAAATAAATATAAAAGATAAATATAAATATTTAGAAAATAAAGAACATAAGTTGGGAATTTCAATTTCAATGAGTAATAATGAAAGAACAAAATGAAGACAACAAGTAATAGAAATTATGATTGACTTGGAGGCACAAATTCACAATTGAATATTATTCTTAAACAATATTTATCCCCATACACAAATTGCTAAAGGGTTACTACAAATTTGTCCCCAGAGTACAACCAAATTTATTAGGTTCTACAAATAGTAATTTTGGAGAACACTTACAGGATTTTTTGCATTTCTTATAAACTATTTGAGGGAGATAAAAGAATTACATATCAAATGAACATGAACCACTTTTTATACCCACAAAGTTATAATCCTTCAAAAGGTACCAATGGAGAGTTACAATGTTTTATAAAACTGTTCACAAGGTTCAAAACCTTTTCAAACATTCAAAACAGTAACCAAAAAATTCTGCATAAATTTAGTTTTCACGTGTCTCGATCGATCGAGAGGAATTGAGTATCAATTGAAAGTTCTTTTTGATCGATCGAACATGAATTGAATATCATTCAAGTCATGTAGAAGCTCCATGATTATTTTCCTCACCACTTCGATCGATTGAGCAAAAGCTTTAACCGATCAAAGAAAAAAAAATATGAATTTCAAATTTTCACTTAGAAAATTTCAGAACTTGAATGTTCACTTTATCATTTTACACAAATGAAATACTCTTCAAACTTAGATCATTATTATAACATATCCTTGTATATAGCTATATATACAACAACATATATGGGAGTACTTTAGGTTTTGGTTCTTTCACTCTAATTCTCACACAAAAATTATACAAAAGCTAATAATTATTATTATTATTGTAAGTTGTAATATTAGAATAAAACTTACTATTTATAGTTAGAAAATATCTTATAAGGGCTTATGTGTTTTGGGCTTATTCAAAATTAATGTTTGTTGAAATTCGTTGTGTTTGGTTGGAGATTTTTTTCCATATGTTTTGTCTTGTCCTTGGGCTTATTTGAGATTTTCTTCCATATATTTCGTGGGTAACTGAAGAGCATAGCCGAGGAAGTGTTTGGACCAGGCCACATGATCAATGGGTAAACCATAGTTTTGCTTCTGTGGCAAGATGTTGTGTAATAACGTAGGCCATAGCCTTGCAAAATGGGCCCAAACAAAGAAACATGTCAGCTATACTATGGAAGATTCTTGATTCAACTACAAAGTAACATGTCAATACTTTTAAGATCCTTCTCCCTCTAAATTAATTGGTTCATTCATGTGATTGGGTACAAATCCAATTTTAAAGGACATTAATGTAAACGAAATCTGAATGAACGAATGAGATTAGTTACTTTAGATTAGTTGATTTTTTTTTTTTTTTAATGTACATTCCTTTTTAATTGGTTGAGTGTTATACCTTAATGAGGTAGGGGAACCAAATGTTATGGGATTTGAATACTCTTTCACTGAGCTCCTTCAGTTAATATCGTTCTGTATTGTTTCGCTGTGCCAATTTATGACTTATATTTTTCCAATTGGGGAAAGCTAATACTCGGTTAAATAGGAGTGGAATTTCAAGGTGAGAGGAGGTGTAATGCTTCTGTTAAAGCCATATGAATAGAAGAAAAAGTTGAAGATATTATTATTAGGCTTAAAATTGAATTTTGAAGAGAGACCTTTGGGTGTCTCTATAGTTTGCTTACTATGCATTTGTGGTGCAGTTTATTTAGTGTTGCCAAGTAATCTGTAGGATAATGAATTATAAACAAATAAAGATCTTGATTTTGGGTGCTTAATATTCTATAATCATTATTTTTTATAATATATGTCATAGCCAACTTAGACATGATGAGAAGCATGTCTTATTTTGCAATAGATTCAGTAATTTATCTTTTCCTTGTTGTAATTGTGTCTAATTTTTTTCATCATATGGGTAAATTATAGATTTCCTTTTTGTATATACTTGTAATTTATTGTACATTGAATTTATGCATTACAAGGTTTTTGCTTTGTTTTTTTGGGTGGGAAATGGGGTATTGGCCTTTTCTTTTTCTTTTTTTTGAGAATGAATAAAATTTAAAGTTGATTTGGAATAAATGCGTACATCACGATCATCTTGTAGTTCTTTTGCTATAAGCTTGTTGTGAGCAGTCCTCTCATCAAGCGTAGGATTAGGTGCAATGCAGCAGTATGTCCTCATGTTTATATAATACTTTTTATTTTTAACTTTTTAAATAATAATTGCCCCAAAAAATTTAGGATTTATCTTTGCTTATTTTTAATGATTAAATGTGATTATTGAAAAAAAAAAAAAAAAGAATGATAGAGACAAGGTTGGATTTAGGAGTTTCCTTACAATGTAGAGTGGCAACATAGCTGGATTTATATTAGATGATCAGCTTCCTTTAAATTTCTTTATGATTTAAATCTACTGGGCAGGAGCAGCCTGACTTTGGCAGACAACTTTGCGAATGAAAAGACCGAGATAGATTACAATGAAATGAATCATCCAGGCCCATCTAATACTATTCATTTTTATGGCCGACACACGTTAACAGGTCATCTAGAAGCAGATGATTATTATTTGGTAGGCAATGGACACTTTCCTAGATTAGAGACGTAAAAGAAGAAATTCCTTCCTACTTTCTTTAGGGAATAATTTACCGGAAGTCAAAGATTCTCTTTCTTATTTAATAGGAAGGAAATTACTTTTCCTTTGCTTTATATAAAGTTTGAAAATGAGTCAGAAGGCATAAGCTTTAGCCAGCTACACTCCAAAAATAAGCGTGTACCTAGAAAAGTGTGAAAATGAATCACACGGAAAGACCTCGGTTATCCAAAAAATAAAAATAAAAATAAGAATCTGCATGCTATTATTGAAATAGCCCTATTTTAGTGCCGGGGGGGGGGGGGGGGGGAACGGAGAAAAACCCTTGTGAAGTTTTTAATTTCAGATCAAATTGTTCTTATTTTTGTAAAAAGTGTGATTTTGTTGTTTTTTGAGAGGTTTGAAACTGTTTGTTTGTTCTGATATGGAATTTTTAACAAGGCTAAAAATGAGGAAAAGTGAGGAAAGTTAAAAGATGAAAAAGGGTGTTTTTGTTTATAAATAAGAAATTTAATAATTTCTCTTTCTTTAATAAAAGTGGCTCCACGTGTAAAAAGTTTATTATTAAATTCTTACTTTACTGTTGCTGCACATGCACCCGTTAATAGGAGTATTTTCACAATGGACGACCAGACTTCTCAGCTCCCGCGTTTGGGCCACCGACTATGAAATTGTACTCTCTAAAAAAGTTAATCAGACTACAAATAACCTTTTCACAGTAGACTATTATATAGTCTTCTTGGCCTCAAAACAACAACATTCAATTTCTTCACTCTGCCATTCCCACTCTCTCTAAAAAATCCATTCAGAAAAACCTCTTATTTTAATTTTCATTCACTTTCCTTTGCCTAATTTCATCAAGCTTTCTTTCTCCTCTTCCTTTTAGATCTTCTCAAACGTACTATTTCACTATGGCTATTCTGACAAACGAACGAGCCTCCTTTTCCTCCACCACCCACCAATACAAATATGACGTGTTCTTGAGTTTCAGAGGGGGAGATACCCGCATGGATTTTATGAGCCATTTGAATGGTTTTTTGATGCTGAAGGGTATTTACACCTTTATTGATGATTTACTCCCAAGAGGAGAAGAAATTTCTACTGAACTTCTCGAAGCCATTAAAAGTTCAAGGAGTTCCATAATTGTATTCTCTGAGAACTATGCATCTTCTACCTGGTGCTTGGATGAACTTGTCGAAATTCTTGAGTGTAAGAAGAATGGACAAATGGTGTTACCGGTGTTTTATAAGGTGGATCCCTTGGATGTACGTAACCAAAAGAGAAAATTTGGAGAAGCTTTTGCAAAACATGAAGTAAAAAATATAAAGAAGGTGCAAAGATGGAGGGAAGCTCTAAACAAAGCTGGTATCATATCTGGTTTGACCTACAAGGACGGGTATTTAATTACTACCCTTTCACTTTTTTTATTTATTTTTTTTATTGTTATAATTTTCAATTGTGTATCTAGTCACTAAATTTTAAGTAAATTAACACCAGTTACCACTAATTTTTTTCATTGATGGCTTTAATTTTTTTTGGGTCGAATTATGAAAGTATTAATTTTTAATTGCTAATCTAGTTGCTACAAAGATCAATGACAGAAACATAAGAATATATAATCAAGATAATCTTACCAATTAATTAGGACTTTTTTCTACAATATTTAGAAAGTTTTCGAAAAAGTACTTAATAATTTTGTAAAAACATCAAAAGTAGGTCCCTAAAAACTTGTTTCCTCACATCTATAAATTTTATGTAATTTACTTTTATTAACAAGTAGTGTTATGCGTGTGTGATGCAAGGTATAATAAAAAATCATATTTAAACTAAAGAAAATACTTCAATAATATTGTTAAAAGTAAATTATAAATTAGATAATAAAAATTTACTTAAGTTACATGGTGAATACACACCATGTACAACCAAGTTTAACATAGATTATAAAATCATTTAAAATAAATAATGAAACGCATTCTAAATTTCTTGAAATTTATATCAAAATATTATTTTATATTTTTAAATATTTTGTACCACGGTTTTACTTAAAAGTAAACTATGTTAATAATTTTAATTTATTTATAATAAGCGAAAGGGTGGAATTATATTATGCTACATAGTGCAAACATGACTTGTATAATTAAACTTTTATTATTAAACCAAAAATTTGTGGTAGGCCATTAACATAATATGAAATAAATAATGAAATTTCTCTCAAAATTCGAAAAAACTCTTCGGAGTATAATTTTAATTGGGTAACTTTTATTTAAAATTTTTGAAACATTGACGATAGAGTTCAACTTAGAGCAACTATGAAATTGTTATAATTTACTTATAATACACCAAATGATCTAAAGAGAAAAAAAAAAGAAAAAAAATATAAACCAAATAAATAAAGAGGAGGGCATCCACTTAGCACAACTACAATGTAGGATACAATTTTTATTAGTATATAGTATATGGTATGATATAATTTGGACAGAAATTATAAAATTTACTTTATTGCAAATTTTTTGGTGACAATAATTACTTGATTGATTATTTTATCATTTTAAAAAATTTATATAGTGTACCAAAGGTTTTATAATTTCACTAACAACATAAATTATACAATTTAATATTTAATTTATAATTAACCATTTTTTTTTTTACAAAAATTAACCAAAACTTTTAAAGGCATTGGAACTTGGCTCAAAGAGAGTATGTCACATGTTGTAACGACAACTTTTAGGGTTTCAACTTTTGTTATATACGAGTCGTTGATTTGCAAAATGCGCATAAATGTTTATAAAAAGGTAATACGAATATACCTATTATAATCAATAAAAAATTTCTCTATTATCAAATGAAAAAAAATATTTAATCGAGAACTTAAAAGGTAAAGCATAAAAATGACCGTTTCCATATATTATTTACAATATAGTTAGCTATGTTAGAAATTTGACAAATTTTCTCAATATCCAAACTTTATCTCCCTAATATCAAATCCACGGAAAATGTATCTAAAAAATTTGTAAGTTAGACAAAAACCAAAAAAATGAAACAACTACTTTCAGGACCTAAAATACATCAAAACCTTGATTAAGGGGAAAAAAAGTCACCTCTAATACCTAAAATGTAGAAAACTTATCTCAAAATTTTATAAATAAAATAATGTAAATAGCATAAAAAAATTTCCAAAACCAAACCCTTACAAAAACATGATTCAAAACCTAAAAGGAACAATATAAATATATATTTATATATTTATATATATTTATATATATTGACACTTTTAGGATTTAAAGTCCAAAAAAAAAACCAAAATTAAAAAAAAAAAAATCACATCAACAACCAAATTTCTCTCCCTAATATCCAAAACACAAAAAACATATCTCAAAATTTTATAAATCGAAGTGGAAAAAAAAAAATTTAAAGAAAGACTTCCAGGACCCAAAACCCAACAAAATCTTGATATAAAAAAATAAAAAAAATAAAAAAAAAAACCCACAACAAAGTCATAACTTTTATGTAATATTCAAAAAGAAAAATGCATCTAAATTTTTTTTTTTTTTTTAAATATTCAAGACATACCTCCGGCAATATCAAAGTTTGATAGGCTGCAATAGTGGATTATATATGATTGATCTTGCTAATTCCTAAATATTATAACATGGCTCTACTTAATGAATAAGCTTTAAAACACGCATGAAAAATATTAAGTTACTAATTATTCAAGTAAACCAGTATGCACTTAGTAACAAAAAAAAAAGAAAAAAAAGAGTGCATTGATGCTGTTATGTAGAAACAATCCAAAAATTATAGTGTAGCATTTATTGCACAAAAAAAATTATCAGCCTGTCAGATAAGTACATAACGAAAAATTATTAAGTACTCCCGGAGTACCATAAATGCGTAGCCTCCCCTCTCACATGAATGGTGGGTCCCACCATAAATTTAATCAGCGGGACCCACCATTCATATGAGAGGAGGGAGTACGCATTTATAGTATTCCGAGAATACACAATAATTTCCCGTACATAACACATCAACCAGCTCAAAAGTGTACTTTCTTGCCAAACTATTATCTAGGAAATGGTATTAATACATCATATATATTTATATATATATACACACACACACATATATATAGAGCTTATATTTAGATTTTAATTGAGTTTTAAATTTTGCGCTACGTGTTCCATTTAATTTTTAATTTTGTGCAAAGTAAATTATTAAGTGTAAAAATCGAAGAGTCTAAATCCAATTAAATTCTAAATTGGATTTCAATTGGAATTCAATTTTTCGCTACGCGTCCATCTAAGTTTTTAATTTTTGTGGCAAGTAAATTATTAGATACAAAAACCGAAGAGTCTAAAACTAATTAAATTTTAAATCATATATATAAAGGTAATACCATGTAATCTCTTCTAAAAACAGTGTATAATCTGAATCATATAATTGTGATTTTTAAAAATTATACCCATGCACATGCACATGCACATGCACATGCACATGCACATGCACATGCACAAGCTACACACTAGTTAATAATTAAAGCTAACAAAGGCTACAGTAATTAAGGCCATTTTGAGTGTGTATGTATTGTAATTTGTAAGTATTTAAAGAATTTTATTCTCTCTACTTTCAATTACCACCTTAGTCTCTTGTTTTAATTTTACCAAAACCAAATATGGATCAAATAATATTAGTAGTAAATAAACATAAATTAATTTTACCTATCAAAAAAAAATAAACATAAATTAATTTGAATATGATAGCTTGGTAACATTATATCGCTAATGCTTAACTTGGAAACTTTCAGCCATAAGCGTAAAATTGCTAACATAAATGAGATGTGACAATCAAATCAACAATAACAAAGAATTTGTAGGAAAAACATTGAATGAATAGCGGGGAGAGATACAAGAGGGGCAATAAGAAATTTAAATGAAAATTTAAAACAATAGAGGAATGGTTGTAGGAAGAATAAGGTTAGAGTGGGATATAATGGAGGGAGAAGCAAAGTTTACAATGAAAAGAGAAAAGGTTAAAAGATAATGTAATGCTAGAATTTAAGATATCATGAAGGTAAAAATTGATTAAAAAATTATAGAGATATAAGTTTTTTTAATTTTTTTTTAGGGAATATAGAGATATAAGTTGAGATGTCATATATTGCCAAAAGATATATGGTTTTATTATGATTGATAAGTTACAAAGAGGTTAGAGAATGGGTAAAATCATGTTGTACTATTGAATAATTAATATTGTAAAAAAATATATAAAAAATAGTGGTGTGGTTGATAATGTGGCTTAACATGAGCGTAACAATATTAAATTCTACACTTTGACTTTTATATATTATTGTTGATATAGATATAGATTATATGATATTTTAGTTGTAGTGCACATACGAAACATCTTGAATTTAGTTCGTGTTCATGTATTTCTGTTTTCTATTCTAACTTATTACATACTTTTTATGTTATCTAAATGACAGTTGCAGCTGCTCTCAATTTGAATTTATTGAAGAAATTTTTAAAAAGATCTCAAGTGCTCAATTAAATCACATGAAATTATCTGTTGCAAAA